>PVLA01007893.1:0-97519 GCA_004027455.1 Hydrochoerus hydrochaeris | reverse complement strand
CTTTTTTTTTTTTTTTTTTGAAGGTAGCAAAATACAGCAGAACAAGACAGAACAAACCCATGCGATCGCAGTGCAGTAAAACTACCACAGAACCTCAGAGCAGGTCACCAGGACACGAGCAATGGGCTCAATAGTACAGCCCATTTTGTTCACATTAGCTGTTCTTTCAATCAAACAGGAAAATGGAAGGAAATATCAAACTTTTAAAAACAGAATATTGAATAAAGCAGTACCATTAATCAAAACTGAGCAAAACAGTGATAAAAATATTTGCCTTCAAAGAGATCGTAGAAGGAAATCCCCCTTACTTGCCATGCTGTATACATTTATCCTCCAAAAAGATACTCAGACCGCCGGTGCTGACTTGTTAACGGGGGTGGGATGGGGTGGGGGTGGGGGATGGACCAATGTCTGATTCTTAGCCTGTGCATAGGCAGGGCCCTAGCAGCTTACAGGCTGGCCAGCAGGCTGCCTTATCTCCCAGGGCCCAAAGTTCCAACATGATGCCGAGCTTAGGAGTCGCTGATAGTTCTCGCCCTGGTGTGCCAGTGGTTTGCCAGGCCACCAGCTGCTCACCAGGGTGGCGAGTAGGCCTACTGTTCTCCAGCACCCAGAGTTCCAACATGACGCAGAGTTCAGGTATCACTGATAGTTCCCGCCCCAGTGCACCGGCGACTTGCTAGGCCCCCAGCTGCTTACCAGGATGGCCCGTAGGCTGCTTTTTCTCCCAGCACCCAAGGTTCCAACATGATGCAGAGCTTAGGAGTCGCTGATAGTTCTCACCCTGGTGTGCCAGTGGTTTGCCAGGCCACCAGCTGCTCACCAGGGCAGCAAGTAGGTTGCCTGTTCTCTAGCGCCCAAAGTTCCAACATGATGCAGAATTCCTACATCTAATTTCTTAACTGTGTGGACCTTGGGTATGTACAGCCTTTATATTTGTAACCTGTCAGTGTGGACAGTGTATCATTACTCTAACTCATATGAATTAAATGTGAACAGATACTTTGTTAGCACCTTCTTTGTAATTCTTATTATTTTTTATATACTGTAGTAAAGAATATAAAAGAAATAGAAGTCAGTGTTAAGCAGGCTATGGTCTCCTAGGAGGAAAGGAAAATATAATTGGAAAGAGCTAAGATGCTACTTGGGGGATATTTTAGGCACAAAAATTTTATTTGCCACTACACAATTTAACCTTTTTGTCCATTCAATAAATGGAACATGTTAAATTTTTCCTCTTAATTCTTGTATTTTGATATCATATTAATACAGAGTATTCATAACTCTTCCTTAGAGAAAAATTTGCATTTACTGGAATATAAAGTATTATGTAAAGGAAAATACATTTTTATCCTTTACATTGAATAATTAAGTCTCCCACATACCTTGCATTTTATTTTCACCTGAAATTACATCAGTCTTTTCTATAATCTCACTTTTTTCTGTGTCTTGCTGTTTTTGTTGATATGTGCCTTTCCTAAAAGATTTTGGAGCAAAAAGGCTATGGGTATTCTAATGTAGGGACAGCCTATGCTGTGGAAATGTTTCCCCTAGAGATACTGTCTCAGTCATCCCCCGTCTTCTTCTTTTGCCCCATTCTGAAGTTTTTTGTTTTGTATTTTTCTTTTTTCCATTTAAATCTCTTCCACTATATTGGATCTTTATTAGATCCTTCTTCTGCCTTCTTTACCTCTCCTCCTTATCTTACTGTGTAACTTACAGCCAAGTGACTGTTTAAATAAGATGAAGCAAGAGGAGGGTTGTAAATATTATCCCAGCTAGATGCTTCCATGTTTTCAGTGGGAAAAAGGAGGCTATAGAGTGGGAGAGGGGGTATATTTGAATAAATAGTGTTAGGAAGAAATGTGAAGCTGTATGAGGCCACAGTATGGCTAAGAGGTTGGCTGCCTGGTTGATGAGCATGCTAGGTATTGTGGAACATCCCATTTTACTACATATCATTGCATTTGAAATGAGAGCACTGTGTTAGTCATCTTTGAAAAACTGCTCAATAAAGTGTTTAGATGATGTAGATGAAAAAAATGTAATTCCATTTTTTAAAAAGGAAAATAGTTTCAATTATACAAACCCCAGACAGGTAGGTGTGATGTCTATCTAAGGCAAAAATCAATACATGGATTAATTAAAAATGAGTTTTGAGCACTTAAAAAGCAAAGAAGGTGATCACTAATCATGGCTAAGAATACCATGCCTCATTAATCCATTAAAATTGTAGATCACATAACAGAGCCTTATGATACTTTGGGGAATAAGCTGAAAATGTAGCTTACAATTTTTACCCCAAACTGCAGGCTAATATCATCTGTCTATTAAAATATATTCTGTACTTTTAAACTTCTTTATTATGCAAATAATGTATATTCGTAGTAGATTAACTATGTAGTAGTTAAGCAAAAATAATAAACTAATAGGTTTTTGTATGTTAGCCACTATTAGTATTTATTCCTTACAGTCATTTCTGTAGACATATACAGGCTTATGCCCTATATAATACTCATAATAAATAGGATTATATTGTGCATACTGCTTATGTACTTTATATACTTATTTACTGCTTTATAACTTTTTATTGACAGTGCTAAAAATGTACTAGTATAATGAATAACTATTCAAAAGCTTATATTCCATAATTTATTTCACTATATTTTTCTTTCATAATTAAATTTCATGAAACATACACAGAGCCTATAATTTTCTAAAATAATATAATTTTGAATATCTTTTATTTTTAAATTTTTATTAGTACATTTGTAGTACATAATTACTACTTTTCATTATGGGGAGTTGGTATATATACATAACATGTCAATTCTTTGCTTTATATTTTAAGTTTCTCATAAGAGAAATCATCCAATATTTAAGTTTGTATGTATGATTTATTTCACTTAACATTATGGTCTCAGGGTGCATCCACTTTCCTAGAAATTACTCAAATTTATCTTCTTTATGACAGTGTAGTACTCCATTGGGTATAAATACCACATTTGCCATTTTGAATATCCTAATAGCAAGTATTCCTTAATTATTAAATTCCCAGAGGTGAATTTATCAACTAAAAAACTTCAATACGCATTATCAAACTGGAAAACCTGTTTCTTAAATACCTAATAGTGAACTATATTAATTTTAGAAGTATTTTTGTTTTTGACAACATTTTATATTTAGCTGCTTTCTCTCTTCTTTTGTTCATATCCTTTATTTAATTTTCTGTATAGGATATTTCATTTTCATTTTAAATTTTAAGAGTTTAATATATTATAGGAAATGAAAGAGATCTATTTTTGATCCTGATTTTCAGCTTAGTATTTGTTATGAATCACTTAGATGAAAGATTTGATAGCATAGTATTTATACTTATGGGTGACATTACACAGAGAGGTATAGTTAATACTAAATTCCAGGGAGATCTGTGATTGAAATGATGAATCAAAATAAGATAAACCAAAGTAAGGATTAATAAGCACTTGGAACTTGATTGAAAATAACTGTACAGTTCAGGATGACAACTGCTCGTTATTGGACTTTTTTATATGTTAACTACAATCATAGAGCCAATCTAAAAAATGTGTATTACTGTTTTCATTTATAAAAAAGGAAATCTGACAATGAGAAGGCTACATTAACTTGTCCAAGTTCAAGTAGTAGAGCCTGGATCCAAACACAAGTCCTTTGTCCCTTTGGCCCTTAGTCTCTGTATGCCTTGGAGCAATACAGAGAACAACATTTCAGAAGTAATGTCTGAAAAGGTCAGCTAGACAACATGAGTGCAGAACAACCAGTCCATTTTCCTCTACAGTGACTCAGGTAAGGCACATAATGACCCATTCCATCCTGTTTCAGTCAGTTCAAATCTAGAATATTGCTTAAATTCTGGTAAATTCTGAATTATTACTAAGATGTAGCTCAGGGGTAGAGCATTTGCCTAACATGCATTAGGCTCTAAATTCAATCCCCAGCACTTCAAAAAAGGGGAAAGTCACTGCTAGTAAGTAGTGAGGGCTGAATGTCTGTGGAAAGCACTTTGACCATTCCCAGCAATAATTTGATGACCACAGGACACAGAAAATGGCATACAGGGATCCGTGAAGTAAGAACTCTAGATACCCCTATGGAGTTGTTACTGCCTAGGTCCACCTTTCGCATTTTCTTTTAGTTGTCTTTTTGATGTGATTATACACAATGATTTTAATTACTGTAGTTGATTTCATTTACATTGTTGGCATTAAAATTGTGCTAGAACAGATAAGAGCAAATGATCATAACTAATAAAATAGGTGACTTTTTGCTAACAGAAAATGTACTAGATATAACTTGTTTTTTAGTAAACCAATTTTGAGATCTAGGACATAGACCTAAGGATAGCTATCCTTGCCCACTTTCAAGTGAATTGAGTTTTCATGCACTGAGCTGACACAAATGGAAGCTTTGGAAACAGACTGAGCATCTGCAGGATATTGAGAGAGCTGTTCAGCACCCACTGGGGTGTGATGTTCCAGGGAGCACACACTTGACAGTGGTTCAGTTTTAGATCTTTTCTTTTGTTTTTGTTTAAATACTGCTATAGAGGATTTTTAAAAACACTTAACTTAATTTCATATGAATTATAAGTTGTAGCTCTCTGTGCAGGCTGCTGAAAGCCAGTGAGTGGAGAAGGGGAATTTTGTCCCTGACACAGCACATCTTACAAAGAATTGGCCACTCTTTATGCCACAGTTTCTCTGTTTTAAATGATATGTTTTTTTCAGGTTCCTACTTGCCAACCTGAAAAAGGTGTTTTGGTGATGAGCTGTTATTAATACCTGATGGAAATCAACCAGTCAGATTACTGTAAGAGAAAGAGAACTAAAAGACAGTTTTCATACATTCTGTTTTTCTTTTTCACAGGTTCTTTCATTGTTGTGTGGAGGATTAAACAAGCCTCACACTTACTAGACCAGACCTCTTTCCTCTGAGCCATAACTCTAACCCTTCTATTACATTTAAAAAAAAAAAATCTTGATAATTTGTGTTTGTTGGGGTTATCTGCCAACAGGAAAGAATGAATTTACATATTTATCTGAACTAAATTGATAATTATTTGTAGGGATGATTAAAAAATCTTCTAGGGATACTAGCTGAGCTTTATTTTTACTGCTTATTAGTTTTTAACTTGATGAGCTAAATAACCATTTGTGAATATTCTCACAGGCTACATTCAAGTCAACGTTCTTGGCTATATGTATTTCATGTGATGACTTGTCAGAAACTAGACTGGTAATGCTTTAGTCATTTCACATGTAATTTCACATGCAATATTTAAAAAATAAGGCAAATTTTCATGATGCGTTTTTAGAATTTGAGTTAAAACTTGAATTAACTTTTTCACTATGATATGTTTATTATAGAAAGATAAGAACCTTGTTACCCATTTCCTCACATTCATACAGTAACAATGCATCTCATATATTCTATTTACTCATGTGTTTATTTTACTTATTAATTTGTCTCTCCCTTTAGGTAAAGAGGATGAATTTCCAAAGAAACCTTTGGGGCAGCTTCCACCTGAATTTCTTTCTGGTGGTATTAATCACATGAGCAATGGGCAAAGAAGTATTGGCAGGCCTAGTCCCCATATAAACAGCAGAAGAGAAAGTGTTTCATCACCTCACAAAAGACATGAGCACTCCCCCCATCATCAGAGTAAAACTGGTACACCAGAACGAGTGAGGCAGCTCAGACGGAAATCAGTGGATGAGGACATTAAAAATCTTAAAGATGAAGAGAATTTTCAAAGAAAACTTACATCAGGTCCACAAGACAGTTCAAAGCCCTATAATCATGCAGCTGCTAACCAAAATAGCAATGCAACTTCAAATATGAGGAAGGAATTTGTGCCCAAATGGAATAAACCATCAGATATGTCAGCTGTTGAAAGAACTGCCAGATATGTCATTGAAGGCAAAAGCAGATCGGTGCACCCCACACTTAGAGCCACCATTCCAAGTTCTGCTGATGCTCGGATAACCAATGCAAGGCAGAAGATGAAGGTTTTGGATGGTGATGATGGGAAGCGGGGCTCTAATGCATCACAGTATGATAATGTGCCTGGGAGTGAAAATGAAAATGGAGCTTCTGTTGAAGAGGCACTGGAGAGGGCTTATTCTCAAAGTCCAAGGAATGTCATTTACTCTAACAGCCCAAGAAAGCATGCTGAGCCAGGTTCTAGTCCACCAAAAGTATCCAACAAGTTTACTGTTAAAGTACAGCCTCCAAGCTATGGAAAATACCCATCTCAGTTAGAAGGGGAAGATCAAGGAACCATCCACCCTCCATCCTACAGCAATCCCCCTGTTTACCATGGAAGTTCTCCAAAACATATCCCTACTCCTAACAGCTTTGTGTCTCCACAGATTAGTCCTGGCACTCAGATGAATCTTTCCAGGAGACCTTATGGTTCTACCCTTTCAGTTGATATTTCTCCAGAGAAATCTTACAGCCGCCCAACCCCTCTTGTACTACCATCTAGTCGAATAGAAGTCCTTCCTGTTGATATTGGTGCTGGGGGATACTCGAGCAATTCAGGGTCACCAAAGAATGGGAAATTCATCATTCCTCCAGTAGATTATTTGCCAGATAACAGAAAATGGTCAGAAGTTGGTTATACATCCAGATCGGAGATGCATGGACAATCATGGACTCGAGATACTAACCGTAGCCACTTAAGCAATTTACCAAAATATTCAGCCTTTCAACACATACCCTTTCAGGACCATAACCTGCCAGCAGTTTCAGTTGATAGCCCAGTGCGGTATAAAACTTCATCAGCTATAGAAGATGCCAGTCCAGCTGGGTATCAGTATGCAGGGCCCTCGCCTCCGGCATATCACTATAGAAATCGGGAAGGGTTCTCTGTTCAAGAGTCAGTATTGCTGTGAGAATTTATCCTTACTAAAGATGAGAGAATAGAAACCATATGAAACCTACATTGCTATATTTTAATTGCCAAAGCAGTATTTTATATTGTAAACAACTTGCATAATTCTAATGTATATTAGTAATGAGAATATATTGGAAATATTTTCATCCCCATGCAGATGCTACTTAAGATGAGCATTTTAAATTGCATCATCACTGGACCTCTTAAAAATTTAACCTGGAAACAGCAATAGCATTTAGGAATGCATGCAATGATGATCCTTTACTCAGTTTTCATTTATATCTTAAAACCTGGACGTTTTTACTCTGTTGGCCCATTCTATTTCGACTAATGTTGTAAAGCACTGATAAACTGTCAAACAGATATTTTTAAGGCTCTGTGTAGTGTATGTCTTTTAATAGATACTATAATCATTTATGCATACACATTTGAGCACAAAATTGAAATGTTTTTTAAAAACTATTTTCAACCTAGATCCATGAAATGTTACTTTTCTCTTCCTTATCTTTCAGTCCAGTTTTTTCCCCTTCATATTTTTAACCCAAAACCTAACCTGATTAAAAATTTGCCCTGACTTTATTAATACATCTCACAAAATGCTCATCATTCTCCTTCACCTACTGCCATTTTCTTTCAATCTGAAAATTAAAAACATTGGAGAGAATAGCTAACCAGTCAGCGGTGCTTAAAAATTGGGGCAGTTAAGCCAAAGGTGCAGCACTTCCTGTATCTGTATACCAGATCATCTTAGTGCTTCTGTGCTTTTCACTGTCTTCTGAGAAGCCAGGGAAATGCTGCAGCGCAGCTCTAGGGATTCTGCAGGAAAAGCTGCAGCTAACTCTCATGTAGCACTTGCAGAACAGGGCTGGTCCAGGGGTCACCTCTCCCTCTGCCCTTCATTCTTTCAGCGCCCTCCTCCAAGGGTCCAGGGTAGTTGTTACATGACCTATTTCTGACACACTTTCTTTTAAAATGTAGTCAACTTGATATTGCTGCTCATACCAGGCCTTTACATTATTTATCCATGTTAAATTGTTTTTTAAAAAATTCCCTAATTGTTAATAGGAGTCTAGAACTTTGATCCTTTTTTAAAAGCAGTGTGACTTTTATACTTTCAAAAACCTTTTTTTCCTTTTTCAGTGAAAAACCAGGTTTATGGTAAAACAAAAACAAAACTAAACAAAAAATCAGTGATGTCTTTAAAAGTATTCAATTACACTACAGTTACCAAACACTGAGAAAGTTTTGGGGCACTCCACTAAAGTAGGACATTGTGTTGAAGTAGAGTGTTTGTTTTCAAGATTATTTTGCTCGTATTTGCATAACAGAAAGTAGATGATTGATGGTTCTTCCTGTTGCAAGTTGGGGCTGTATGCTTTTGAGGTACAAAAGTTTGCGTCAAAATGAAAATAACATTTGTTTAGTGAATGTGAGAATATTTTTATGTATATAGTCTATAATTTTAGTCAACTTCATAATGATGTTATTAATGGCAAAACAAATGCAGTGTATTAAAGCTAAACACTACACTGAAACCCAAAATGCTGATAAAATAACTGGGCTCTTGATTTAGATCATGTGGAAGCTGAGAAATAAATGTACATAAAAATGTAACAGATTATATAAAGTTCAATTTTTAAACTATGTTTCTGTGACTTGTAATAAACCAAGCTGTACAATTTAGTTTATAATAGCAGCATCTGAGTTGCTGCAAAATATATATCAACAGTGGTAAATACTGTAGATTTATATATATGCACAAAATATATATACACACACATACTATTTTCTTATGTCATCTATGACATTTTTTACTTGTATGCTTTTTTGACGTGATTTTTTAACATGCTAAAAGTAACATTTTGTTTTGTCTTTTATGTGCATTTGTTTTTAATATGGCAAAAGTGCTGTATCTCCGATACTTCTAAGGCTTATTCTCTTGTGAGTAAATGTTGCCTGGTGTTCACCCATAATGCTTGTATCTGTTACAATTTTATGTTGTATGTTTTATTAATTTGTAGTAAGACTGTATTTAGAACTACATCACCTTTTCTTTATTTAATGACATTAGTAATGGCAATAAGATTTTATTTTCATTTTAAAATGTACCTGTTAGTAGGAAAATTTAATTTGAAATGTTGCTACCATACAGTTTTCATCTTTCAGATTTATTTTTTAATAAAAGATAATGAAGTAATGGTAAAAGGTGAAATAATATTGGCAAAGTGGGTCAAAATATATTTATGTAAAACATTTTGTAAGGATGATTTTACTCTGTAACTGCATTCACAAAATGTATTTTTCCATTGGTTCAGTCTTTTCTTCCTGACAGTTTTGCCAACCATAATAAGTATTTTGGAATGGTTTTTATTTTTATGATTACTTGAGAAGTTAAAGAAACCACACCCAATTCTCAGAAGCTTTTAAAACTGACTCTTGTAGGTGTTTATTTTTTAAAGAATTATTTAAAAATGAATAATTTCTTAAAGCTGAGAGATACATATAAAATCAGGTCAGAGTTTCAGTAATAGGTTTCTTGAAAGAATGAAAAGAGAGTCAGTAGGACGTTTCTGGAGAAGAAAAATAAGTTTTTATAGGATGTAATTTTTGTTTTCCATTTTAAGACAGTTTTAACTTGTGTTGTACTTAGCGTAATGGTAAAGTATACTTTCATAGTTGTAGTCGGCTAAGACTGATTTCCACTGTGATACAGGCACAGTGTAATACCCATTCACAGTTTTCATAATTGGAGTGGAATGTGCTGTGTCTCCAAGTGTGGATTTACTTCAGAGGACCTGCCGCTTTCTCTTCTGAAAATAAGATTATTTTTCTGTTAGCTCTTAGAATCACACCTCTGTTTTAGTGTGTGCTTGATGGTGCATTTGCACATTAATGTTACTCTGATTAGAATTCTGGAAATTTTAAATTTTGTTTTAAATTGTTCTTACATGGATTTTAAATATCTAAATCTACTGTAGGTATTAGTGTTTTATTGGCCTACGAGAAGGGGTCAGACTTTAAAGATGACCCAAGATAGAATGAAAAAAAAAAGCATTTAACCTTTTTTTATGCATTTTACATTTAGATTTTCACTTTTATCTGTAAATCTAAGTATAATTGCCACTACCTTTTAGATAAGGCTAAGAAAGGAACTTTTTAGATTTCTTAAGAGTGAATCTTGGGGCTAAGGATGCAGCTCAGTGACACAATGTCTTCCTGGCAAGGACAAGGTCCTGAGTTTCATTCTCATTGGAAAAAAAAAAAAAAGTCTTGCTTGACATTCATTCCTTTTTTTCTGGTAAACTTGAAAAGTTATTTTCTGCTTGTGTCCCACTCCAGAACACCTAAATCATATCTGGTATGGTATCAGATAATTATGTTTTCCTCATAACTTAAAGTTTAATATTAAATTCTTTGTTTGCACCCCTCCCCAGTCTTATAGTCCCATTATAGGATAGATTAAAAGTCCTTAACAGATCAACTTGCAGAGTTTAGAAACTAATGCCAGGAAAACTGGAAAATTTTTCATTGGCAAGATTTAACATTACTAGCGTCTATGTGCATTTCACTTATTGTGAATGGAAGGCAGCATGATCCTATAATTTTAGCTTATTTGTTGCTTTCTGTAGTCCTTCAAAAACAGGTGGCACTTTATAAAGATTGCCATTTTCTATATAACCTCTGCCTCTCAGTTCTGGAAGACTAAGACCTAAGAAAATGCTGAGTATTCTGGTCCAGTCATTTTATTGAGTAACTACAGTATACAAAGGAGTGTAATAGGTTCACACGTAGGTCATGAGACCAGTTTGTAATTTGTGTGTCTGGATTCAGTGTTGAAAGTACACAGAGGCTGTTACTATAGGCAGAGAAAGTTGGAAAGTGAACCCAATTCCAGGCTCTGGGAAGGCTTGTGAGGAAGTTGCCTCAGGTGAGCCTTAGAGTATAGTACAGTCATGGACAAAAGGCAGGGAGAAAGTGGCATTTCTGTGTTGGGGGCGGTGAGTGGGACCGGCTCATGGAGAGCCTTAGGAAAGCCTAATCCTGAAGGTGGATTTTACCATGTTTGTGTTTCAAGTTCTTCATGGTCCCCTGAGGCTGTGGAGGCTAGGTATGAGGGAATGAGCTGGAGGTAGTTAAGCAGATGAGGCCATGGTGACTGCAGAGCTTAAAGCCAGGGAAGAAGTCGTGAAGAAGTGATTTGAGAACTAATTACTAAATGAAATTGGCCAGATATGACAATGAAAGTAATCCAAATAATCTTAATAAGAAAAAGAGCTAACACTTACTGCCTGCTGATGTGTTCATTGCTGTGCTAAGCATTTTACTTGCATCAACACTAATCCTCACAATAACCCTGAAATATATACCAGTTATTCCCAATTTACCATTGTGAAAACTAAGGCCCAAAGTTTAACTTGCCCCTAGTTAAGTAATAATGTCAGGACTTGAATCCACGCAGAATTTCTAGCCTGTGTTTATCACCTCAACCCTGACCTGATTTAAGAAAGTACAATTTCCCTGTCATAAAACTTACCCATTTTAAGTTTCTACTTAATTTTTTTTATAATAGTATAGTCATCACAACTAATACCAAAACATTGCCATCACCCCAAAATAGATCCTGTTCCTATTTCAGCTATACCCATACCCACATTAAGCCTCAGGCAACTACTGATCCACTTTCTGTCCTGATTTGCCTTTTCTGGACACTATATAAATGGAACCAGACAATGCATCTTTTGCATTTGGCTTCTTAGCAGTGCTTTTGCATGTATCATTAATTACTTTCCTTTTTATTACTGTCTAGTATTCTGTTGTATGGCTACACGACATTGTGTCATCCATCTACTTGTTGATACGTGGCTATTGTATACAAATTTTTATGTGGACACATGTTTAGCTTTTTAAGAAACTCCTGACTTTTCCAAAGCAGCTATACCATTTCCCACTTCCTACCCAGAGTAGAGGACAGCTCTGATTTGTCCACATCTTTGCTTATACTTGTGATTACCTGACTTTTTAAAACTGTTATAACCATCCTAGTGGATGTGAAGTGGATCTCATTGTGGCTTTGGTTTGTATTTATCTGATAACTAACGATGTTGAGCATCTTTTCATATGCTTTGGGCCAATTGTATTTCCTCTTTAGCAAAATGTCTTTTTACATTTTTGTTCTTTTTAATTGAATTTTTAAATTTTTATCATCAAATAGGAAGAGTTGTTAATATATTCTGGTTTTAAGTCCTTCATAAGAAATGATTTACAAATAATTTTTCCCACCCTGTGACTTGTCTATAATTTAATGGTGTCTTTTGAAATGCAAATGTTTTTAATTTTAATGAAGTCTAATTTATTAGTTTTTCTTGTATAGGTTATCTTTTTAGTACTGTATTTCCTCTGTCTTAAGTTGAGAATCACAAAGACTTCCTATGTTTTATTCTGAAAGTTTTATACTTTTAGGTCTTAAGTTTGGGACTGTGAACCATTTTGAATTAATTTTTATATAAAGGGTGAAGGAAGGTTATAAATTCCAGAGGGTGGCCAATGACCTTGGCATAGTGGCTAAAAATAAGACTTTTCCCTCATTGTATCTATCCAAAGTCAGTTGAGCATGTATGTAGGAGTTTTAAGTTTTAAAATCTGTTAAGTATACATTCTCCAACTCCATAATTTTTCATATATGCAAAGATAGAAATGTTAATTTTTTGTACTTCAGTATTCTTCGCTTTGCATTTCTATATACAGTTTAAGATCTGCTAATCAGTTTCTTCCAAAAAGATGACTGGGATTTTTATAGGGATTATTGTGAGTCTACAGGTTCAGGAAGATTGTCATATTAACAATATTGAATCTTCAACCTATAAACATAGAATGTCTCTCCATTCAGTTTCACATTTAATTTCTCTCAGCAATGTTTTATATGGTATATGGCTTCCACTTCTTTTGCTTAAAGTCAATTATATTTTATTCACTTTTGAATGGAGCCATTCTCTTCTGAACTTGTGTCCTGACACATTCTCCTGCTGAAGGAGAGAAAGGGTCAGGATTGGTTTTCTAGTTCCTGAGCTGGGTGGAAGAGTGGATGATGGGGTTACCATAGATAAAAAGAATTCAGGAGAAGGAGATTTGGTGGGAACTTCTGTTTTGATATGTAGAATTTGAGGATTGGGGATTGACAGATGGTGTTGTCTGACAGGCAGTTGGCTGCTCCAGAGAGAGTTCTGGAGCTCGCCAGCATGAGAGGTGTGCAGTCATCAGAGTGTACCCACCCTGAGAAAAGGCAGGCGAGCAGAGGGAAGAGAGTTGGTGCTGACAAAAACAACTGTAACTGGCTTTAAATTACAAGTCATGTGTAGTAACATTTAGCAGAGTTAATTTTAACAAAGAACAATGTTTCTTTGGATTTACCAGTTCAGTAAAGTAGACCAGAGGCTGTCAAATCTGAAGAGTAGTCTAAGCTGCTACTGAGTGTGACCTTTAGGCAAGTTATATTCCTTTTCTGGGCCTACTTTCCTCATCTCTAAAGTGTGAGCATTTAAGAGGGAGGAGGAGAAAGGGGGAAACAGTTACAAACCGGTTCCACCATATTTCAATGCCCAGTGACTGGATTCTGCCTTGGGTATGGACTTTGCATGGGGAACTGGCCAAGGTTTAAGGTCCTGATAAAACTGGGGTGGAACAAGATTAAGTTCTTGGTCTTGTGGAGCTTACATTTGGATTCACTTCCTCATCTATAAAATGGATATTATAGTTTTTATTTCATAGTTCTGAGGACTGAGTTAAATTGCTTGTCACAGTGTCCTCTCATTAATAGTTTATTATATTTGTAATCATGGAACATTATACTAGATTCTGGTGACCAAGGGGGACCTGGCCTTGTTTTCATGGACCCAAGAAAGTAGGGGCATGCTGAAGTACAGGCAATAAACTTGCAGATGATACATGAGAGAGAAAACATTTTTGGTATAATTTATGAAGATGGTGCCAGGGCTAAAGAAGTAAGTCAGAGAAGGGGAGGATGGATGGATTTATATTGAAGACTGCTAATTGGAAATCAGTTTGACTTCAAAATTCTCAAGTACCTCTACAATAAAACCCTTTGGTTTTATTCCAGTTTGTTACTTTATGTATGTGTAAGTATTAAAAAAACTATTAAACTTTCTGTAATTCAGATTTGGGTTTATTTGGAAGAAAATCAACATAATCTGAATATAAAAGGTAGCTTGCAGAAAACTGCACTGCTTGTGTCATTGACTGTAATTAAACATGACTGCCATGAATAGTAGGAGATGTGATTTAGACATAACAGTGTACAGTGATGAGGATTGCCTTCTCCATAAACTAAGTATCAGTCAGCCATTTGTCTTAGTTACTTTCTCATTGCTGGGACATGATACCCAACACACACAACTTGGAGAGATTTATTTTGGATCATGTTTTTAATTCACAGTTCGTTGGCTCCAAGGCAGGAAGGGCAATGTGAAAGAATCTGTTGGAGGAAAACTGCTCACTTCACGGCAGCCAAGAGTCAGAGAGAGAAGAGGAGCCAGAAAGGGTGATACACCTTTCCAGGTCACACCTCCAGTGACACACTCCTGACCAGGCTCTACCTCCAACACTCTAGATCTAAACCATAACAGCATTGAACAGAAGAGTTAAATCCATCTTGAATTAATAAGCTGTGTCACAAATTCATGGTGTAAGTCCGGGCTTGGTTTTCTGATGTGCACAACAAGGAAGGAGGTGAAAAAAAGTTTGAGCAGGATTCTGCTCTGAGACAGACCTATTTGTCTCTCCTGTACTGGGTAAATGTCACAGGCTAGCAAAACAACAGCCGAGATCAGGCATTCTCTCCCCTTGAGTAACACAGTGTGGTGGGAAAGGCAGACATGGGTCACATGACTACCCACTTCTATGGCAAGGACCAAGAAGGAAGGGCACCCAGAGACATGAGTGCCTTTAGCAATCATCTTAAGCTTTGAAGAGGACATTTGGGGGGTCTAGTCATAATGAGAAGCAGAGGAGACTGGCTGGAAGCCAGGAGAGGTGAGGCAACTTTTATTTTACAACCTGAGAGCAAAGGAAGCCAAGTAGCCCATATTGACACACAGGGCTGGAGTCAGACATAAAGCTTAATTCAGGCAGCCATTTCTGCACCATGAATAACAGCATTATCAGCATTATCTTTGAAAAAGAACAATGACAGTGACCCTATGAATTTGTCAGTTTGGTAAAATGGACTGGGAGCTATCAAATTTGCACAGTAGTCTGAGTTTGCCCCTCAGTATGACCTTGGACATGTCATATTCCCTTTCTGGGCCTGACTTTCCTCAGCTACAAAATGTCAGAAGAGAAGGAATGGCAAAGAATACTGAAGACAGTGGACCTTCTGCAAGTAAGAATTGATTGGAGAGCTTCTGAAAGTACTGCAGTCTGGACCCATCCCAGACCAGTTAAATCAGAACCGTGCAGCATCAGGCCTAGGAATTAGGTTAGTTTTTGTTTTTTAAGTTAAACACTGATACAGTCCAACATCTCATGATTTAGTAATCTAATCCTTAAGACCCAAACTTCCTTGTAATGCCATTTATAGAAATATGCTGCAAGAAATTTGAGCCTTGGGCTTTAAATCCTTGATGAGGAACCATAAATGACCAGCCTCTGTTAACAAGAAATGCATTGGCCCCTAGCAAAGGAAGGAAGATGGCTCTCTACATTTCTTTTTTCTTCTAGCTCCTGTGTCTTCTATTATCAGGAAACCACCTTGAAATCAAATTAGAGGATTTTTTACTTCGAGGTTTTGAGTGGTGCACTGAAAAGAACATGAGCTTGAAAACAAGCTTGGAGGCAAATCTGCTTTCCTGCAAACCTGGCTGGACAAAATTTCATGAACACAGTGGAGAAGCTACACCTCACCTGCCACTGTTCTGATCACCCTGGAGCTGAAGAGCTCAGTGCAGCTTAAGGGTGAAGTGTAAATGTTATTATTGGGGGCCATGTTCTTATTTAAAGATTTTTTCCTCTGTAGTCTTGTACCCCCAAGTGAAATACAGGCCAAGAAAAAAAATTGTACAAATGAACACAGAGTTATTAAACATGTTCTATATTCCTGTTAGAGAACTGAAACTGAAACAATGATTGGAAAAGATAGTTGGCAAAAAGGGATACTGTTCATACTCTTCTAGGAAGAGTAAAATTGCACTCCTAAAATTAACATTTTCCAGTGTCAGAATTTATATATTCTTTGATACAGCAATACTATTTGTATGAACAGAAACCCAAATGAGAATAGATATATGTAAAGGGATGTTTGTAATAGAGATAAAATGTCCATCAGTAAATAATAGGTTTGGTATATTCTTACAAAATACATAAGTAACTATGTTCCTATGGTCTTTCAGCTTTCTGGCTTTGCCTCAGATCAGCCTGAAGCATGCTGGTGTCAAAGGTCATGAGTGGGTTGCGGATGGGGATTGCTAACCATGAGTGTGAGAACCATGGGCCCTTAGGAGGCTCATGCAAAATTCTATTTTCACCAAGATTTTGAGGATTTTTAGGGCAAATCGTGAAGAACATTTTGGAACTGATAACCTTGCATCTGAGACATGAGAGTGAGCCGTGTCAAAACAAGGAGGGAAGTGTGAGGGGCAAAGGTCCCTAACAAGGCATGGGGATGGGAGAGGGAAAGAGGACCTAACTGCCTCCGCATTAACTATTAACAAGCACTAAAGTGCTTTTATTCAGTGAAGGCTGGACCTCTGGAGGGGCTCTTGGACTGCTCTTACTCACTCTGCACACTTCTCCTCGCTACTGTTTGTCAGTCTGGGAGGGGCTGCCCTGAAAGCAGGTGGCCCCTGGAGGTCAAGGACCAAGAGAAGCCACATTCTGATTATCCCAAGGCGGACATGGCCCAAGGATGAAAGCATACTGCATTTTACTATTGAAGCTGAGGTTAGAATGATGCCCAGTGACTGAAAGTTTGAGAAGCAACTACAATAGAAATATTTTAAAGGCAGATGTCTTAAATATGAAGACCTCGACATATAAAAAGAGTCTCAGATCAGATGCCTTGTATTCTCTTCATGCTGAATAAATCAATGTCAGATTTAAAGGCTTCTTTTTAAAAGCATGTCTAGGAAGCCAGTCTTTTCATCCCTGGCCGCCCCTGATCAGAAACCACAGGAAGGTGTTTATTGATATCAGAACAGAGGTGGAGCAGATTTTAAACCTGGATTGTCCTGTCTCTTACAAATCACTGGATAATCCATTAGTGCAGATTTTATGGATCACCAAAATATCCCCTTAGATTTAGCTACTGCCACAGAGTTTTCTGATGGATTTTGTCAATATTATGTTCATAAAAATAAAAATACAGAATATTATGTGCACAAAAAGAATATAAACCAAAATAGGACAGTCCTTTTAAAATAAGCATATATAGCTTTTAAAAAAATACTTCATGTTGATTTTTATTTTTAAATCTCTTTGCAGACCAGGAGAAAACTGTTTGGGTCAGCTCTGCTTCACATGCAGCACTTACGTGCCCTGAATATTGTGTGTTTCAATACCAGGTGATATGAGTGGGACCAGGTGGTTGATAGAAAATTACATTCTTTAGCCAAACCAGATGCTGAGCTTCTGCCCAGAATCAATATACTATTATAAGTCCTGGAGACTAATAAACATACCATAACTATTAATTTATGGATAGGTTCCTGGAAATAACTTCAGAAAAGGAATCCAAGCTTGAACCAGCCTTTGTCACACCAGATGCGCGTATGTGTTTAGTCAGACTCCTTAAAAGGAAAGTGTATGTTTTCTCTAAAATCCACGGTAATCTACAAGTTTAAGATAAACTAAAAGAAGTGAAGGAAATGGGAACCTAATTGAAGCTGATATAAGAAATTATGAACAACTAAGAAATTATGAACAGTGTAGAGAAAGTTCTTTGTGATAATGTGTATTGGTAGGCGTCAGGGAAAACATATCCACCCGAATCTAGTCATCAGACAACTTTACATGTGGACCAAGAGGCCAAAGAGCCTTAGCCCAGCAAGTATCTGACAGCTGGAAGGCTATGTTTGGGACCCCTCAGGATGTCTCAGATCACCCCCAGTGTCAAATTTATTTTTGTCTTTCAGTGGTCTCCTAGTTTGTGACTGGCATTTTACAGATGAAGAAGCAAGACAAGAATCTCAAAGAACTTATGTTCTCACAAGTAGGCAGGGACTACACCTTGTCTTTCTCAACCCATGCTTTGCCATAAAGCAGAGTGACAGCAGCAAATTGGAAGCAGGAAAGTGGACGCTCTATAATGTACATACTTCCTGAAGCCAGCACATCCCAGCCTGACAACAGAGAGGCGGAGGTAGGCAGATACATTTAAAATCAACTAACACAGTCGCAAATAGTCAAAAGATGATATTTGGTGATGTAAGGTGGGACATGTAATACGGTCCTTAGTGACTCACATTCATTCAACATAGTGTTTGACCTATCTACTTTGTGCCAGTAAGGATCCATCAGAACAGTTAAATTTTGTTCACTGCACTCCTAATTTAAAAACAATCCTCGAGACAGGTATGTGGTGGCACACAGCTGAAATCTCAGGGCTGGAGAGGCTGAGGCAGGAGGATCACCACAAATTCAAGGGCAGCCTGAGCTACCTAGGGAGTTCAAGGCTGGCCTGGACTACATAGCAAGAGCCTGTCTCAAAAAGCAGAACAACGCAAAACCCAGACAACCCTCCTTGAAGTCTTCAGTAGTACTTGCTTGGATTATTACAAAACTGAAAGTGTTCATTTGAACTGGAAGTTAGAGTGTGCTCTCAATTATCTGGGTCACTGATTCTAAAACTTTAATGTGCATACACATGACCTGAAGGTCTTGCTCAGATTCAGCTTATGATTTTCAGGTCTGCCATTTGCTCTGAGATTCTGTGTATCTTATAAGCTCCCAAGTGCGGTTGGTGCTACTGCTGTAGGGACCACGCTGAGGAAAACGTTCAAGGCCGGGGTCCTGAGGAAGAGTCAGGAAGTTCAAGTTCCCGAGGTCCTTCCTCATCTACTGTGCCCTTGACAGCCTGAGGCGGCTGTCCATCATAACAGCTTCCTCTACTGAGATATGTCGATGAGTGAACAGCCATTTGCCTTCTTCCTCCATGTCTCTACAGACTGCATTCACTTCTGAGGCTCAGGACCTCTGAAGGGTCTGTTCTGGCTTTTGGAGATGGTGCTTTTCCTTCTTCAAAGGCAGCTCAGCAATCCCTTAAGGGAAAGGGGTAAATGGTTGCCTTTGGGGGTACTTTGGGGAAGCTTCCAGAAAGTGGCGGAAGTGCCTGTTGACATTTTCTCCTTAACACACCATTTCCCTTCCTATCTTGCATGCAGACGGACCAAACTATTTTAGCAGTGGTTTGTTGGTGGACAGCTCCCTCTCCTTGTTTACTTCTGTATGTGTGTTTCCACAGGCAAGGGAGATAATGAAATTTAGCCTAACCAAGCTGTGGGTTGGAAGTTATAACCTACCTAATTCTTTAATTAAGCTATCAATTAAGGCTGTATCTATGCCACCTGCTTTGCCTGGGCCTTGTGCCATGTGGAAGTGCCAGCACTGACAAACTTGTCCCTACGGAACCCAGGGCTTTAGTCAATCTTTAGTCATTGCTCTCCTGCCTTCCCCTTGGCTTTTTAAAGGATTTGTTTTAAGTCCACTTGTGCATGGGTTGCCCAACTCATTTGTCATGTACATGGGGCTACAGAATGTTCAAGTCAACCAGCAGACTTCAGCTGGGCCTTCCTAGGGCTCTTGTTCCCTGTTCTTGGCCACATAAGGGTAGTCAACCATCATTCCATAAAGGCCCTGAGAAAAAGAAAAAAATGGAGTTAAGAGAAAGGAAGGTAAGATCTATTACAAATTTATCTTTGTGACCTAGATGAGTGGTCAATAGCATTTGTTGAATAAATACATGAATGAAAACAAAAATAAGAAGAAAAAGGCTTTGTATGTAAAGTATGTGTGTCAACCCAAATGTCTTAGTGCATGCTGGGAATCTGCTGACACATCTTTGCTGTTTCCTCCTAAGAGAGAAAGTCTCAGTCACTTCGTGGGATCATAGCCAGCTCCTTAACTGTACAGTGGCCTTCTTCAGGCTGTAGAGTTCATGACTCTAATATCAACCAGAGCCTGGACTAAAACCTCTGTCTTAGCTCCATGTGTGTCTAAACTTTCAAGCTGTTGGTATGTCCATGACATGTGCATGGCCCACCTTAGCCCACCATGAGTCAGGATGGTATTGAGTTATGTGGGAGGCCTGTCACTACCCATGCTAAATCATCTCTGAAAGAACTGGTATTCCAGAGAAAGACTTGGCCTCCAACCATGCTGCACTCTTCACTTTGAGCACCTTGGGTCTTCACCCCAAGATGTTAACTATATTCTCATTTACCAAGGAAGGTGACACCTAATTTTATGAGGAGCGGAACTTCTCAGTGTTCCCTCACTAAATGTAAGGCAAAGGGAAGGACACTCAGGGAGCCAGCATACCTCACTTTCCCTGATGAGGAAGTGCCAAAGGTATCTCTGGTTTAGTTAAAAACTGAACAAGGATCCATACCTGATCAGCCTGGGTATTTTTCTAGGTCATTCAAAGCAAAGAATAACTGTGTTATGTTCCCTTGTTCCCTCCCTCCCTTCCTTTAGGAAGTATGCAGTGATTATCTTCTTTGTGTTAGGCAGTTGTTCTGGGCCCTGGGAACACAGCAGTGACAAAACAGATAAACCTACAGTCTCAGGGGTTCTGTCCCACTAAGGGAAGTAGAAACAGCAAGGCCAGACACAGTGCATCAGAAAGCTACAGTGAGATGGGTGAGGGCCGCAGAACAGGTAAAGTCTGGAGGAGGGGACATTGAGAGCATGTGCTCTGATCACACAAGGATCTCTCTGAGACATTGCCTCTGGGAATACACTGGACGGCGATGAGGAGCAAGCTATCTGGGTACTTGGAGGAGACTCACATGGGCAGCAGGAATGGCGCATGTACCTGCTGTCAGGCAAGAGTGCTCTGGTGTGAAGGAGGGGCAGGAAATGGAAGAGAGTAGAGATTCTACAACAGAGGCCAGTCCGCCAGACCATGAAGTCACCAGGACCTGGCTTTAATCTGAGAAAGACAGGTAAATTTTCAGGAAAACACAGGTGTGGCTTCTATCACAGTTTTCTGGGCTGCTGGTTGAAAAGTAGCCTGGGCGTGGGAGGTGGGTAGCAGCAAGGGGAGGTGAGAGCAAATCTCAGCTGTCAACAGAGGAGAACCAGCGATGGTTTGGACAAGGCCTGAATACTGATGGGTACAAGGGTCCAAATCTGAACATGATTTGAAGATAAATCTTTGCCATTGGGTTGGATGTAGAGTGTCATAAGACAGGTGAAGGGATGATACCATGGGATTTTTTGGGAGGGTTTGAACCATTTGAAGGGTATTTGACATTAACTGGGAAGGGAAAGAGAGGTGCCAAGTATCGATGGAAGCTTGGTATGGGCCACGTTAATCCAGAAAAATTCGGAACAGCATACTAATGAAGTTCTTCCTCCATGACAGACTCAGTGTGAAGCATTTAATGGGCATAACAGCACTAGTATCTTCTCCATTTGAGAGATAAAAACATTGGGAGTTTGCCTGCAGATAGCCTTAACGGACCTCTGTGGCAAAATAGATCCTGTTTCATTTATCTCTCTCAACTATACAGTTTCTGAGTTGGCACTGGCTCCTCACACTGCTACCAAAGTCATATGAGTTTTCTCCTTTTTCCTTTTCAGTAGTGGGAAATTAGCAGCTTTGTTCTGCTACTAAAGCTTCCAGATCTTCTAAGGGAACCTGGTAAGTTGGGGAGTAGACACAAGAGCCTGTGGGTGTTTCAGGGCCTGGACAATGCTTCTGGCCTTTGTGGGTAGAAACCAAAGAACAGGCCTCAGGGGGCCTGGGATGGCCAAGAAAAAAGAGGTATTTGAGGTGAGCAATGAAATAACCAATAGGACATCATCATTAAAGTATGAAGACTGGAAGCCAACTGCTGAGAAGTGAGTGATGTGAAGTCAGCAATGAGGGACAGCCACCTTGGGGTGGAATCTGGGAGACCAGGTGGCTTCTGGTTCCTTCTTGTCTGAAGCCTCCTAATTGGGAAAGTCTTAGAGACCATAGCGTATACTGAGAAGAGAACCAGAAAGGAGTTCTCATCCCATCTTGATTAAGAAGTGTATTAGTTACCTGCTACCAAATAAAAAATCATGCCAAAAATGTAAGAGTGTGTGTGTGTGTGTGGTCTCTACTCATGGTCTTTCTAGCATGGTGTCTTCAGGATGGTGATGCTTCTTATCTAGTCACTTAGAGTTCCAAGCTGTGTGACCCTAGAGGAAAGCTGTATCCCCTTTTCTAATCTGGCCTTGGTTCTTTCTTCTGCTGCTATCTGTTTGTGAGAAGCAAGTTCCTGGAGCTTGCCTTTATTTGTAGGTAGATACACTCAGATTCTACCTGTTTCTGGGGGCTATATCAAATATTGCTGTACATTTTACATCCCATAGAAGCCTGTGACAGTCTGGAGACCTTTTAATGATGCCCTGTGTCAACAGAAACTCTTATCAATGCCTGCCATGGCTGGCAATCCATGTGGATGTGTAGAGGGACAGTGGGACATGCACACAAGTGGCTACATATTCTGAGACTAAACAGTATACCAGGGAAACCCTCATTTTCTTCTGTGACTTAGGCTGGCATACATCAGGAATCTGAGCAGTAAACAAGAAAGTGACCTCGACTTTAGTTTCAGTTTGGAATAATAACTGCAGAAAATATATCTTTGGGAGACAGCGGCCTTCTGGCCTGACTTGTTGCCATTTGCCTCCATGAGTATTGGAACAGTGGCTTCAGCCCTGACATTATCCAGCCCTTTCATTCCACTGATGTCAGTGTGAGTGGCACTGAACTGAGGGTTCCTTGTGCAGAAATTGGACTACAGATAATTGTTCTGTGAGGAAAGTCAGGAGGCTTAGTGAATTCAAATGAACTTCTAGGCAGTATTTGAATGCCTCCTATAAGGAAATTGACTACATCACAGGATGTTTGCTCAGTACCTACTAATTGGGGAACCCATTCTGGGCCCTAGCTTGAGTGATCTGAGGAAGGCCCAGGAGTATCACTCTAGCTAGTATGCTGGGGCACCCTCATAAGTCTGTTTATATTTGATGGGGGTTTATTTAGCACCCAGACTTTTGCTAAAGGCCCCGATTACCCAACGAGCTAGAGAAGTAATGAAATACAGAGCACTCTCAGCAATTCTTATTCTCTGAAGCTACATCCTGAAAGAGGCAGCTACACTCTTATCTTCCTGGATCCAGTTCCTTGCAGTATCCAGTGTGGTTTACACATAGATCCAGGTGTGACCTCAGCTGACGAAGCCCCACTGACACTGGGGGGTTTTCTACAGCAAGTCCCAGCATTACTGACCTTCTGCTAGGCTGGGCACATTCCCACAAGGCCAAACCCAGGCCAGCATTTCTGAGCATGGTGATACATAGCTGGGCAAATGTTGCAGGAGTTCTTTAAAAGTAAATGAGGGTTGGGGATGTAGCCCGGTGACAGAGCACTTGTCTAGCAGTTGTGAGGCCCTGGGTTTAATCTTCAGTGCTTAAAAAAAAATAAGTAAGGGAGAGAAAGGAAGTGACAAATAAGTTTGGAAAACTAGGCTTAATAAAACTAAGAAAGTAGTTCTCTTTTTTAAGAACAGGATTTACTGGGACATGTAATATAGTACCATGCATTGTGAATGTCCAAAACTCTATACAGCATTTTCCACACATTATTTGACTATCAGAACCATTTTCCCATGATCCTCTTGGTATCATGAGGAGTATCTTAATGACCATTTTGTGATACACTATCATAGATTAGAGCTACTCAGAGCTTGAATGTCAGAACAGGGCCATTCAAAGGATGACAAACTTCTTGTGGGCAATGAGCTAAGAACAAAAATAGCGCCAAGTTTTTAGATAGTTTTATAGTAACTTGATAACCTCTATGCCTTTTGAAACTAACCACAAAGTATTGGGGCTTATGTTTCTTTGTTTTATTCATCTTCCTAGAAATTTTTAAGGTACTTTATTTTTTCAAAAATCCATCTGTTACACTTTGAAAGTTTTAAAAACTGGTTCATCCCCTCACAGTTGAAGAATGTCTTCATTAGCAGGAAACCACCAACCAGACCTTGCTAGCATCAAGACTGGAGCATGAAGGTTATCCCAAAGTTTTGACTACTTGGCGTGGCAGCCACCTTTGATTGCTTCTTCCTCCTTTATAATTTTGTCATATTTGTGCTGATTCTCAGAACCAGGTTCCTTGAAGAGGATCATTCACTCTTCCATCCATAATGAGGACAGAAGCATCAGGAGCCCTTGCCTTGAGAGAGGGTCCCAAGAAAGAAGGTAACAAGATTAGGAAAAAAACATAGGAAACAGCTTCTGTAAATGGGGAGAGGAAAAAGGGAGGAGGGGGAATAGGAAAAAAAATTCAGATATATTATATACAGGAACAAATTCCCTATGATGAATCTGAGCACTATTTATGGCAATTATGTACTAATAAATATTTAAAAAGAAGAAGAAAGAAGGTAACAGCTGCCATGTGCTAAGCACTGCCTTTGGCTCTTTTTCTGTGTCGCCTTCCTGGCCTGGGTGTGTGGCAGCTCTGAAAACTTCACAAAGCAAGGGATGCGCTCAGGATCGGGGGCTGGCCACAAAGCTTAGGTCTAAGTAGATGATTTCAGCAAGGCTTGGCTTTGGTTCTCCCTAATAGCACTGGTCATGTGGCTTTCTTTTTCTCTCCTCCTTTCTGAAGCATTCTCCAATAGAGGGCTTGTCTTTTAAAAACAGTAATATCTATAACAATAGTAATTATGTTCATTGGAGTTCTCTCAAGGTAGATCCTTCTTGCCTACCTCCTCTTGAAAAGTGAATCGGGTTCTGACATAATGTGTATTCCTACATCAACTTGGTATTATTTCCTCATAGCCGTTAATAGGCAATAGGAGAGAAGTCAAAAACTTCTCAAACTTGCTATTTTTTTAGGCTAGAGTAATTACAAGTGATTTTCTTTGTTTCCAGGTAATAGCAGATAATCAGTTTTGTGTAAGACAGAAATGCACGTTATGTGTGAGGGTGGTCCCTCATTAAGGTTCTTCACACAGGGTTAGAATTTTCAAAGTCCCATTTGGCTCCATTTTGTCACAGGAATCTCAGCAGAGTCTCTTTGGTATTTGTGTTTCTGGAGGACTTGAGCTGTTATTGACAGTGGTTGGCCTTGCACGAGGTCTTTCATCCCCAAATAGTTACATTATTTAGCATATTGTATGAGCTGCTTGACATACTCTAAGGAAGTAAGCAAAATATCATGGCCTCAGTTTCTGTCCCTGGGAAGTGAGGCCCACAGAGCCACTCTGGAAGGAAAAACATAGCTATGGGGTGGGAGGGGCTTGAGGGGGCCCACGAGGGCAATTTTGTCTTTATGTCCTTCTGTGTGACAAGGGGGTAGATGGGAACACTCTTCGGTTGTTAGAGTTCTATTTTGTTTCAAATGTTGACTCCTGCTTGGGGCTGGGTAAAGTTGTTTGAAAAGAATCAGTCACTGATATCTAGAAAGAAGAGAAACAGGGGACCCTTGAACTTTACCACTAAAACTCCCCCCTTTGGAGTATGAAGAACAAAAGTGAACAATTTATATTTTGCAGCTACCAATCATTCCCATTTTCTTGTCCTTTCTCTCCCCACCCCCGTTTACATTTTAAGAAGATCCTGTCTAGCATCTGTCCTATACTTATGTCTCCATGGATTTATCCATCCTTCCATCCACCCTTTCATCCTTCCATCCATTCTCCTTCCTGCACATCTATACATCCAGTCAACCAGCCATGCATGCCTACATATATCATCTATCTATCATCTATCAGTCAATCACTTACTTATGTACTTACTTACATATATCAACTACCTATCATCTGCCTATCCACCCATCGACTTTCTGTCCACCCATCCATCCTCCCACTGAGTCACTCATCATCTAACACTCATTATCAGCTTGCCTATCCTGGCCTTTGCAGTCTGTGCCTGCCAGTGAAGCCACACTTGATTTTCCCATGAATTCCTCATCTGCTTTAATCTGATGAATTCTTTATCTTGGCTCCCCTCTGCCCAGGCTTTCAGACTTCCTGACTCTCCCAAGGGTCTGGGTTTCAGGTTTTGATATCTCAGGCATGTCTGTCATGGAGCCAGGCACTATGTGGTCATCGCTTGCCCTCAGAGTGCTGCCCCATGCTCATCTTGGCACTCCACTTCTAGTATAAGACCTGCCACCCTTGAAGTCTTAAGGAAGGACAGAAACTAGACTGTCCTGAAGATTTGGAAGCTCTACTCTGAATACATGACTTTAAGGGATGTTTTATATTTAGACCATAACAGACTCCAGTCTGATAATTGTGTTTCTGTAAGAAGAGAAGGACTCCAGCGATCTCAGTCTACCATGCGAACACAGAGAAGACCCATGTGAGGGCACAGTGAGAAGTTGGCTGCCTCCACCCAGGAATACACCTTCCCAGAAACCGACACAGTGGCCCTCTGACTGGTACTAGGGCCCCCAGAAGCGTGAGAAAATAAATGTCTTCTGGGGACTGCCTATTTTGTGGTATTTGTCAAGGCACCTTGGACAGAGTAAGACATGGTCACTCTCTGAGATTTACCTTTCAACCAAACTTTCCTGGCATGCCCTGGTGACACCAGATGACTGCTGACTTTCTCTTGGGAGCTATTTCTTAATTTTGGCATCATTTGCCATCTGGAGAATTTTCAAAACCAAGAAGTCCTGGCTCTCATCCATTGAACAATCCTTCAGTGAGTGTGTCTCTTCTCACATTTCACTACAAACAGCAAGAAGAAGCCAAATGGCCCCTTCAGCATTCCATGTGGATGTCTCCTTAGCCCTGTCATCCTGAATGGGGTGCAATTTCTACTTCCCACATTACCTCAGGCAACAGTGTTGGTAAACTCTCTGCCACTACTATATAACTGTTCCCGATAAACCTTTTTCTTCATCCTTTATGCCCTCACCTGAGGCCTTCTCAAAGACAGTTGTGCTTCCATAAAGTTTTCTACAGCTCTCAAAGTCAGTGCAACACTTTTCCCAAATCCTTCCAGCCTGACTGGACCCTGCCACAGGGTCCCTAAACCATGACTCTCCTTCTAGGTTTTCATTTTAGCAGTGCATCAAATAAATTGCCCAAACCCACTACCTCAGAATGTAGCTGCTTTAAGCAACAACAATTTATCTTGCATGGATTCACTGCCAAGTTGGTGGCTGTGGCTCAGGTTCCCTGGGGAGGCTGCAGTCACATTGTCAGCTGGGGCTGTGTCATTGGAAGGCTCCAGGCTGGAATCTGTCTCCACCCCAGCTCACTCGCATGACCTGCAAGGTGTTGATCACAGTCAGTGGTTCCCAGTTTAGATGTCCTCTCTGGTTGACCCCAGAGCAAGTGATCCAAGACAGAAAAAGGAAAACCATGGTGTCTGCTGGGACCTGGTCTCAGAAGTCACATTGTGATCTCTGCAGTCTTCCTTGTTATAGGAGGGGACCACAGGACTGGGAGTCACTGTGGCATCTGCAGGATCATTTACAGCAGCAGTGCCTCACCCTGTCATCCGAGTGTCACCACGGTACTGTCATTTGAGTTGCAATTCCATGCCATTCCTTCAAAGCCTTGCAAAATAGACATAAGAAAACAGGATGGTCGTGTAATTCTCTCCAGGTTATGTGGCTTGTGGTAGAGTCAAGATTTGAAAACAAGCCTTTCTCTGCAGCCAGGACACTCCTCCCACCACAGCCACTGAACAGGTGAGTGGATCCCTTGCCACTGACCCTGCACATCCAGGGTTCTCTGTAAAAATGTGCAGCTCACCTCGGCAGTGCTTAGGACAGGGCAGGCGACTCACCCAGGGGTGGACTGCCCAGGAGCTCCTGGGAAGGACCAAGGGAACCATCGGCTGCTCTGTCTCTGTTCCTCTCTGAATGTGCATCCAGGTGTTCACATGTGGCCTGTGACACCCAGAATCTGGCTGCCAACCCTCCACACTATCACTGTGGCCCCTTGGGTTCCACAGTCCAAACTGACTTTCTTCGTGGTGGTTAGGGAGGTCTGGTCATGGCCCTTGCTGGAAACCAGCTTCCAGTCTGAAGAAAGGAGCTACTCCTGCTTCCTGGCTCTGTCTTTGCCAGAGAAGGGCCAGCAGAGTAAGTTGTTTGCCTGTGTTGTCTGTTTTGCTGTTGTGAGTGGAATGTGACAGGCAGTCTGTGCACAGCCAGTAAGCCTGTGAGACTTTAGCTAATATTATAAGCATCATGCCTAGGTTCTGGAGTTGACCAGATTGTACCTAGCTGTGTGGCTTCTGGCAGATGATTTAACCTCTCTGAGCTGCCTTGTCCTCATCCATAAAATGCGCATGACTTCAACCTCATAGCAGCACTATCAGGGCTAAATATAAAGCATTTGGTGCCACAATGGGCAAATGGATATGATCCAAAATGTACGTTTCCTTACTTAGGAAAGTCTTTGGGGTAAACTGAAGTTTATGGGCTTAAAAAATTAGTTCATCTCTATGATACCAATGTGGAAAAAAGATACAACGGTTGGACCCACAAACTCCTTTGCCTCTCCCACTGAAAAACAGTGCGGCCCCTCAAATCTGTCCTAGGCAGACTTCAGACAAGCAGCTTACTTGATCTGTGTGGTAAACCTGAACCCAGATAAAACCAGAGGTTTCCTGATACACTATTCCTGTGATTTCAGAGTAGTCTTCTTATGATTTTTTGAAAGACCATGCTTAATATATTGCCCTAGAGGTAAAGAAACAGACCTATTTCCTCAAACAGGCCCTCTTGAAGACAGCCATCTGTAATTCCAAGGATTCCTTAGCCTTTATCTCTTTGCCCCTGAATTGCTGCCATCTCCCTAACATAATAAGTGCTCAAGAAACCTAGAATGACTCCATGTGGCTTCATTTCTCACCTTGCTTTATCTTCATTATGTCCCTCCGCAGCCACCTACTGCTGCAAGTGGAGCGGAAATTCCTATTTGCTGAGCTCTGCCTCCTTGGAGCAGCTTCCCTGGCACCCCTCCCCGCCAAGCCTCCCCCTGGGCCCTGCTGTGTGCACATTTTCTCAGCTCTAATAGATTGTGTGCTTGGACACTTGATTAGAAAGGTGTGCTTACAGATAAAAGCAAGACAAGAACAATAAAACTGCCTCCACAGAACAAACTTGACTCTAATTCTATTGGAAATTATCCCAGAGCTTAAAGAGGCTCACAACCTTGATTCTCTGGCCTGGGAAAGGACTAAGTGGAAGTCATCTGGGTTTTCAGGATCCCATCAGGACTCTGAAGAAGGATTATTCCTATTAATTCTGTCCCACACCAAGGGCTCTGCTGCAGTTCTTCCCAGCCCCTACCTAGAGGTCTGCAGGGAAAAGAATGTTTTTAAATCAAGGACAAAACCTTGGCGTGAGCAGCCTGCAGGGACTCTGGGCTCTCAACAGAGAAATCTGCTGTTGCAGGCTCTTCCCTGGAGAATTCTCCACAAACATCACCCAAGGCTGAGCCCCGTGAGTGCTTTTCTCTTTCCAAAGCACTGTGGCGGCCAAATATGAACTTAGTACTTGGACATGGCATGTCTGCAGTCCCAGCACTGTTGGCTCCACCTCTTTAGGGGACTATCCACAGCCCTACAAGTCATCCAGCAAGGCCACTGTTCAGTTTACCAATAAAAAGCCTTGACTTGGGCGGCAGCCTGCTGTCCCCACAGCAGCTTGCTACTGCTGACTGTCCCAGGCTCCTGTGGCTCCAGTGACATCCAGTGGGGCCCAAAGCACTCTCTCTCCTCTAAGAAGCTGTTGCTGTCTGTCTTTCTAGATGCACGGGGTTAGGGACTTGCAGCAGCCTTTGGTTTTTATTTGTTTGTATGTGTTCTCAGAGGCGGTGTGGTTACCAAAGGATTTAGGGCCTCTGCTTCCATGACCACTGTTTGTTGACTGGAAGCACCATGAGGGGAAAGGATCTGCTTGCCCTCACCTGGGAGATGGATGAAGGCTTTGCAGTTTCCTTTTCTTTAGAGCATCCCGCAGCCTGAGCATCTGCCTTCTGGCACCACCAGCTTCCCAGACAGGCATAGATTCCTGGGTTCAGGTGCTGTGTCCACAGGTACCACTCTGTGTCCTTTTCACTGCTGGCCTTGTGCTCTGCCATGTGATTCATCTTACTGAGTCCAAGGCTGCAAAGCTCCCAAGACACTATAGCAGTGACACCATTTGGATGCAGACAGATGCGTCCTCCAGGTTCTGACACAAGCACCTCTAAGCTGGCCTTGTCCCACAGTGTGAGATCCAAGTTGGGTGCATTGCCAACAGGGCCTCTGTGCACCCAGGGTTCAGAGTCACATGTTTTAGCAGGGTGCTATAACCAAACATCCTGGGTGGCTTAGACATGGTTGCTATCTGCTTCCCAAGGTTTTGGAGGCTGGAAGACCAGCTTAGGGTTCTAGGGAGCATCCACTACCTCACTAATGGCAGCTTCTTGCTCTGTCCTCATGTAGTCAGAGGGAGCTTTCTGATCTCTTAGCTCCTTGTCACAACATTAATCCTGTTCCTGAGGTTCCCACCTTCAGAACCAAATCACCTCTTAAAGACTCCACTTCCTAATACCATCTGTCACCTTGAGGATTAGATTTCAGCATGTGAATGTGGAGGACACAAATGTTCATCCATATACAGTTGGCAGTGGTCCCTGTCATTAGCTGAAGGGAGCTCAAGAATGTGCTGGCTCCAACATGGTTCAGTCCTGTGTCAAGGTACCGGGTCTGGCGATCTAAGGAGGTGGAATCCACCCCCACTCTGCAGACAGCCATACCCTAATCCCTGGAGACTGTCTAGGTGTTACAGTTCATGGCAAAAGAGACTTCATAGGGACCAACTAAGGTATAGGTCTTTTTTTTGTGGTACCGGGGATTGAACTCATGACCTCATGCTTGCCAGGCAGGCACTTATGCCACTGAGCTAAATCCCTGGCTAGGGATAGGTCTTATAGTAGGAAGGTTCTTGTGCACTATCTGGGTGACTCAGCCCTAATGTAATCATGTGGGCCCCATTACAGACTGAACTATGTCCCTTCCCTCCATTCATATGCTGAAGCCCTAACCCCCAGTATTTTAAAACATTTGGAAATTAGGACTTTTAAAACATTGGCTATTAATGGGTTTCATTTTGGCAGATTTGTATGTGCATGTAACTTGCTTTGATCATTTTCCCCCTTGCCCTGCCTTCCTCCTAGATTCACATTTTTGGGGAAGAGTTCAGTGTGTATAGTATATTTTGCTCATCACCATCTCCCTACTATCTACCCTTACGTCCCTCCCCCTCCCTCTTATTCCCTTCCTCTTGACTAATAATAGCCTCCCTTCTACTTTCTTATCATTTTTTTGATTCCCCAATTGTAGGGAGAACATGCAATATTTGACTGATTCTGGGCCTATTTTGGTCTACATAATGTTCTCCAGGTCCATTCTTTTTCCTAAAAATGACAGAATTTTGTTTTCTCTTTAGCCCCAGTGTGTATTTTTATCACATTTTCTTTAACCATTCATCTGTTGATGGGCATCTTAGCTATTGTGTGGAGATTAGGTCTTTAAAGAGATGAGAGGGGCTGGGGATTTAGCTCAGCAGCATAAGTGCCTGCCTTGCAAGCATGCAGTCATGAGTTCGATCCCCGGTACCGATAAAAAAAAATCTTAAAAAAGAGGTGAGGAAACTAGCACTGAGGCTGCTGGGTGGGTTCTAATCCAGTATTTCTGTTGTCCTTGTAAGAAGAGATGAGGACAGAGACCCACAGTGAGGGTTGAGCACCTGAGGATACAGGGAGAAGGCAGCCGTCTGCAAACCATGGAGAAAGGCTCTCAGGAGGAAGCAGCCCTAGCCTTAGACTTTCATGAAGAGGAGGATCAACAGTGCCAGTGTGCAGCTTTATTGTGGTTTCTGTGCCACATCAGCCTTGTTTTAAATAATATAGTTATGTAGGTTTAGCCATCAGGTAAGCCTACCTCTGTCAGAAGTTATCATCAAAATCCTAGATAACTCTTCATGATTCGGCCATCAGAATTCCAGGTCATTTCCCACTTTTTCCTTAAAGCTCTAAAATCAGTGCTAAGTGAACCACTTGGAACAGATGATATTGAAGATTTCTTTGAAATGGCCCACTGAGGCCTCACGAGAACATGCTCTCACACACAGCACCTCTGTTCTGCGGCATTGCCCAGCAGCTGGCAGTGAGAACATAGGGATGGGCTGCTTTTCTGGATTTTAGGAGTGTGGCTGCCCCCTGGGAATTGATGGCCTGGTCCTACAATGGTCTGGCCCTTCAGTATCTTCCACATGATATCCGATGGCTTTCTTTGGCTATTGAGTTGTCACCTTTGGATGTTAAGCTGTCACCCTTTAACCTCTGGGCCAAATAAGGAAATTTCATAATCTCATCTCCCCAGCCTGAGGGAGTCTATGAATTTGTCCTGCCTAGGAGAAAGTAGAGGTGGGTAGAATTTCTCCTTTCCCTTTCCCTTCCTTCCTAGACAACTGGGTTAATGACAAGTGTGTCACAAAGGGCAGTCCACTCCAAGTTAGGTTAAACTGTTAACAACACAAAGCTCATGTGAATGGCTGGAACATGAATGAATTAATTTTTCTCACATAACCAGATGTTTAGAGGTAGGCATTTGCTACCTCCTACAGGTTGTTTAATCTGTGATGTTCACACCTGTAGACTCTACATTTATGTCTCTCAAAATTCATATATTGAAATCAACCCCCAATGTGATATTGTTAGAAGGTAGAGCCTTTGAGAGGTGATTAGGTCATGGTGTGCAGCTCTTATGAATGAGATTGTAGAAAAGACCATAGAGCGTTACTGCTGCCCTTCCACATAAAGGCACAACTAGAAGACAGCTGCCTACAAATGAGGAAGCAGGCCCTCACCAGACCAAAATCTGCTGACATCTTATGGTTTAGATGTAAAATATCCTCTGAAGTCTCATGCATTCAGAGGTGGGGCTTTAGGAAGGTGATTAGATCATGAGGGTGGTACATTGATCAGTAGATTAATCCGTGTTGGGTTCCCAGTTCAATGTGCTCTTTGGAAGTAGGGCTCAGTTGGAAGTGAGTCACTTAGAGCATGACCTGGAGGGTGTATTCCTGTTCCTGCCTCCCCGCTTTTCTGTCTACTTCCTAGTTGCCATGGGGTAAGCAGCTTTCCTCTACCATGTCATCAGCCATTCCATTTCTACCTCAGAGCCAGCTGACTCTGTATAGACTGAGCCTTCTAAAATCATGAGCCAAAATAAACCTCTCCTTTTAAATTGCAGGTGTTGGATATTTTGTAACAGTGATGGGAAAGTGACTAACACACATGTTGATTTTAGACTTCCCAGTCTCTAATACTATGAGAAATACATTTCTGTTGTTTACAAGTCACCAGTCTACAGCATTCTGTTTAGCAGACCACAGACGCTAAGATACTCTCCAAGTTCTTTACTGCATGGATGCAAAAGAGTTTCTACATTTGTGTACTCATGGCAGAAAGAAGCTCTGTAGGGATTAGAATGACCTACATCTATCTCTTTAATCAGACAAGCAATCCCTCAACAGAAGTATTCTCAACCAACTTTCTTTTAGTCTTCATTTGCCAGAAGTGGGATATATGCTCACCCCTTTTCCATGAGAAGTTGGGAAAGTAAGGAAGAGATATGTCATGATTCATTATCTGTTGCTGGGCACATGGCCAAGGCAGAAGAAAAAAAAGAAAAATGGAATCAACTAACAGGTGGCTTGTTGGAACTTATTTTTGAGAATCACATCTCTATGTAAAATATTTTTGAGATTCGTTTATGATACATCTTTGGAGCAAATAGGATTTTTTCACTGGCTATCTTTTGTAAACAAAACTGCTTCAGCAAGTGACTGATTAACATGCCAGCCAAGCCACTGTGCAGTCCAACCTTGGCTTGTCACCTTAGAGGGACTGGTAAGTCCCACATGTTACCAGCTGTTCTGTGCCACCAAATGCTTGAGTATCTGGAAAGCAAATGAAGCCCAGTAGGGGACTTGGGGGCCTTTAATAAAGACAGTCCTTTCAGTGGCAGTGACCCAGGAGTTTGTAAGAAGGCCTCAGAGAGCAGAGGGACAAGTGGTGGTTGCCTATGGTAACCGAGGTAAACTTTATTCCTGATTGAATGGGTTCTAGGAGGGTAGTGGTAGTCTGGCTGCTGGGCTTTAGGTAGTTTTTTAAAATCATGCAAAGGAAGATAAAACAAAGAGTCCATGCCCAAGGGTAGGGGTGGGTTTCTGTTTCCTCAGCTAGTTACCAGCCGAAGAGGACCTTTTCAGGTCAGGTTAGCGTATAGGAACCCGGATAGGGAGTAGATGCCACTCTAGATGTTCCTAACGCTAAAACAATAAATTTTCAGCCCAGGGTAAAGTAGTCAATTATAAGGTGTAGAGTGTTGATGAGTTGGTACCACATTGTTCTTATAAATAAAATCCATGGTGACTTTAAAACAATGAATGTGCATATGGCTGCTGACCCATTTATGGCTTTTCCAGCCCCTCAGGGTCCCCAGGATGGGTAGTTGTCCCAGGCTCCAGGGCTCCCAGTGGCCAGGACACACAGTGCAGCATCCAGAGGAAACAGATTTCCCTTTGGGCCCTGGGAGACACATAGCTCATTAGCAATAGAAAAGACACAAAGCTGGTTTAGGGCTAGGCCTGGCCTGCCCCAGATTCTGGGTTTTGTTTTTCTGATTCTGTCCTGGCACCGATTTACTCCTCCTGCTCATTCAGCCAGGAGAGGCTGGGCTGCTCTCTGACAGCTGAGGACCTGTTGCAGCAGCAGAGAGCTGGCAATTTGTAGTGCCTGGAGCACCACTCCTATCTCCGATAAGAGCTGGTGGAAAATAGAACTGAAGAAGATAGCGCAAATTCCAAAAATGAGGACTGTGGGGCTTAAGGTATGTGAAAAGTTGAGAAATTGGCAACAGCAGTTTGTGAAAACAGCTGAGAGGCAAATATATCACTTTAGTGGACACTGACCTCCTCTCCCAAGAAGGGCCGGGGCCACACACATTTAGGTGCTGCAAAGGTAGGGCAGCGAGGTGTTCCTGCCAGTGTGTCACCTCAAGGTTATAGAATGTTCTTTCAGGAGCCTGAATTGGGTCTGTTTCTCTTACATGCAATGCCCTTTATCTTTGTCCATCAATAAGACTACATTTCCCGTTGGTTAATATGAATTCAGTCCAATTTTTCTCTTCCAAGTGGCAAGGAAGTATTTTTCCTGTGTTTGCTTTTCTTACTGGTGGGTTCCTTGTAGTTGCTGGCCCCATTCCACACTCTATCAGCCCTCACGAGGTTGGTGATGCTATCTCCTGTCCCCTTCCTCCCCTTCTAAACCACAGCATATGTAATATACATATAAACGTGTGTGTGTGTGCGCGTGTGTGCTTGTCTTTGTAAAATGGGACTGTAAACCAAAAGTTCTGGGGGCTCTGAAAATGGGGGATGTACTCAATTTTTCCTGTCAGGGAACCTTGGGGACTGGGTAGGAGCAGTCCCTAGCCTTCCTCCCACACTGCCCTGTGCTGTGAGAAGGGGAATTTACAAAACCAATGACACAGAGACAACCTCCTTTCTAGACCCTGAGAGTGTGGAATTTCCTGCCAAATGGCCCCACATCCAATTCTAGGGCCTGCTCAGATGTCATCACTGGACATTTCCTCCTGAGGGTGAGGGGAACCACAGGTGTGCACAATTCATACCCAAAAGCTCCCTGGGGATCTGCGCATGTGTGTGTGTGTGTGTGTGTGTGTGTGTGTGTGTGTGTGTAATGCCCCTTGTGGTGGGGGAAGGTATGCATAATGGGAAGAAAGGGGCAGGGCTTCCCAGGCCACCATGTTTTCCTGTGGAACTCTTAAAGGGTCAAGAATTCTAAATTGAAAATTGGTTTTCCATTTCATCATGAGTTTGAGTAGAAGAACATACCAAGTATTATACAAAAAGAAGATGTATATTTAAATTTTAAAAGACGTATTACAGTAAAAGACATACTGCCATTAATCCTTCTGAGATACTCCATTTTAAACGCACTTATCTCTCTTGTTTTCTGAAGCAGTTCTGGAAGTATTCGTTTGCTCTTTTTAAAATGTTTCTGTCATGGCTGCCTTGGTGTCCCAAATCAACTAAGTCACATGATAACAGATTGGTGAATAAAGTGAATGAAATGCAAACTATCATATTTTTATAAGCTTACGTTTTGGTTGACTGGCATTCACTGACTTGATCACACCTGAAAAGTCACTCACAGGGCTTCAGCAAGCACTTCAGTGGCAAGAACAAAGGGATATGTGTTCCAAGTGAGGAGGAATATTTTGAGGGAGATTACTGTCCTTTACAGTAATTTTTTTAAAAAAACTAAGAGGGCCGGATTTAGCTCAGTGACATAAGGCCTGCCTGGCAAGCACAAGGTCATGAGTTCGATCCCCAGTACCAAAAAAAAATAAAATAAAATAAAATAAATAAGCATTCACTGTATTGTGGATCATCTCCATGTATTTTTATCTTAAGAATTTGTTGTCTTTATTTACCATTTTAAAATACACATCTACGTAACATATGGGCCTCTGTAACTGTGTCCCACGAAAGACAATCTTCTAGAGATACAAATTAAAGCATTTAGAGGTGAAATGAGATTTGTATCTCAAAATAATTATAGGGTAGGGACAAGAGAGTTTAAAGTTAGCCATTGAGTTGAAATGAAAGAAACTAGGTACAGTGCATTTGAATGTGTTTGAAGTCTTCAAAAATAAAATGTTACAAAAATATCTACCTTTTAAAAATGCCTCATTTAAAACTTTTTGCTTGTTAAAAACTGGTCTTACTTTCACAGCAAAATGGAAAGGGAAGCATAGGGAGTTCATAAATATCTGCCCTCTAGTCCTATGTGCATAATCTCTCCATTATAGACATTTCCCACCAGAGTGGTACATTGTTACAATCCATGAACCTGTACTGAGACTTCATTGTCACATAATTTATATTAGTGTTCCATATTGGTGTTATCTAGCCTATGAGTTTACACAAATTTATGATATGTTTATATCATTAGATATCACACACAAGATTTTCAGTGTCCTAAAATTTTCCCTCTAACACTACATCCTACAAATTTTGATGTTATATTTTTATTATCATGTAGCTCTAAAGACAATTTCATTTCTCTTGAGAGTTCCTCTTTGACCCACTGGTTGCTTAGAAATGTGTTGTTTAATATCTATGTTATTTGGAGTTCTTTGCCTATATTTTGGTATTGATTTTTACTTTAAATCCATGGTGTTCTAGAGCAGATAATATATAATATCTATTCTTTTAAACTTATGAAAGTAAGTTTTACATTCTGGAATATGATATCTTAGTGTTCCATGTGAACTTAAGAAGAATGTTTATTCTGCTGTCGTTGGATGAAGTAGTATGTAGATGTCAATTATATCCAACTGACAGATGATGTGGTTGAGTTCAGCTTTGTCCTTCCTGATTTTAAGTCTCCTGCAGCTGTACATATTTGAAAGAGGAGCATGGAAGTTTCCAACTGCAGTCTTGCATTCATGTGTTTTCCCTTGCAGTTTTATTGGTTTTGCATCATGTATTTTGACACTCTTGTTTTTAAGTATAGACATACTAAGAACTGGTACATCCTTTAGAGAATGACCCTCCATCTATTTATTTTTAATCACATGTATCTTTATATTGAAAGTGGGTTTCTTATAGATAATTTTCAGCTGGGTCCAGTGTTTTGATTTACTCTGACAATCTGTGTCTTTTAATTGATGCGTGTAAACTGCGACCATTCAATTGCAGATATGACTGGATTTATATCTACTCTTCTATCTTTGTTGCTCTCTTTGTTTCTATTTTTTCTTTCACTCTTTTTCTGCCTCTTGTGAGTTTAAGCACTTCATGATCCCATCTCGTCTCTTAGTATGTCAGCTGCTCTTCTTCTTGTTTTCAGTGATTGTCCTAGAATTTGCAATATGCATTTACAACTAATCCATGTCCACTTTAAAATAATACCGTACTACTTCATGGGTACTGTGAGTACCTTATAACAGAAAAATCCTAATGCCCCTCTTTCATTCTTGATATCATATATATCAGTGATACACATCATTGAATATATTGTTCTTGCTCTGTACAAACTATTAATGTTAGATCAATTAAGAGTAAGAAAAATAAGTTATTATTTTACTTTCATTTATCTCTTCTCTGATACTCTTCCTCTTTCTATGTAGACTTGTTTCTGACCAATCTCACTTTCATCTTTTCAAAAGAGCTTCTTTTAACATTTCTTACAAAGCAGGTCTACTGGCATGTTTAAACAACAGTTTTGCAGGCTTCTTAGTTTTCACTTAGAATTTCCTTCACAGTCCTGTTTGTCTTTGCCTGTCTTTCACTTTATCGATGAGAGTTTTTCACATCATAATTGCAAGGGTTTTAAAGTTTCCCATTCTGATATCAGTTTCTGCCTTAGCTGAGTTTGCGTCTGATAGTTCTGTTTCTTCAAACAAGTGTGTGTGTGTGTGTGTGACTGAACCCAGGACCTTTGCACTGAGATTTTAATATTTTTTTCTATTTTGAGACAGAGTCTTACTCAGTCACTAAATTGCTCAGACGGGCTCGAACTTGGAATTGTCCTACCTCAACTTTCCAGTGCTGGGATTACAGGCATGTACCACTGTGCCTGAATTCTTTTTTGATTTTGCCTTTCAGATGTCAGTTTTTCTCAGTGGCTGGACATGAAGTAAAAGTACCTACTGTTTACTGTCCTTTAGTGATGAAGTCGGTGGTATGGTGGGAAGGAAGTCGCCATATTATGATTAGGTCTTTATCTCCTAAGGCCTGAGACCCTGGGCTGTTAACTTCGTGTGTTACTCAGTGTTACTCCATTTACATGGAACAGGATGGTTCCAGTAGAATAGAGTTGGGTGTTCCTTTCTCTCCAGTGCCTTGGGCTCTGATAAACTCCCAGTAGGTGGGACTCTGGCTAACCACTTCCTCATGAAGGCCTCCCTTGTTAAAAATATCAAATGTTACACAAGGTTTCAAAATGGTTCCTTTTTCCCTCATCTGTGGAAATAAATGCCAGCTCGAGGAAGTTTTTTCTACTGTTCACTGTGAGAAGCTGGCTGAGTTTCTGGAGATAAAACTCACAAAAGAATGATATCCTTTCTCTGTCGGACATGGGCCTTCAGTAGTGTGTCCATGAGTTCTGATTTCCTGCCTGACCCTGGTATCCAGAGTGTTTTGTGCTCCAGGGTTTTTACCCTCTAAATTGCAATTCTGTGCCTATTGGGGGCTTTACTTAGAATCCACTGGATTCTGTATCGCAGAGAATGAGTGGTCACCTTTTACTAGCAGAGAAAATTAAGCCTCCGTGATAATACAGGGTTTTTCTTGTGCCCTCTTTGAGCTGGAGTGGGTGGAGGAAGTGGGCTTTCAACCAGGGCAGAGTGACAGAAAATCCTGAGTTTGTACCTTTGCTGTGTCACATCCACAAGAAAAGTGACTCATAGTGGCTCCCTGCGCAGTAGTGACTTTGAGTGACCCAGGGTACACTTACCTGAGCATTTCCAAAATTCTCTAGTACGTGCCATTTTGTGTAAGAAATAGAGTTCAAACCCCATCACCTCAGCATGATTCCACTTCACACGTGCCTGAGGGACAGACAGCATGAGCATCACCTGTGGGTTTGCACATCCTGCAGGACTTTTGTTGGTTTGGTTTGGTTTTTAATCAGTACTTCCCTATTGGTTCAAAAATCAGGAAGACAGAGCTCTGCAACAAAGAACAAAGATGTCCTAGAGATTCACCCTGTGATTTTGGTGGGCTAAGTTTATGGTATAAATTTTACCTTTTTTTTTCTGAATTTTACAGCAAGCCTTGTTTCAGCTGAGGCTTGTGAGCACTCTGTGGATTAAGGGAACTGTTACTGTTCACAATTTCAGAAGAGAAAGCAGGTTGAGTGAGTCAGCCTCCCAAGTTACAGGTGTTAGTGATAAAGAGGAGTCAAGAATTAAGTCTCCTCATTTGGTGCTTGCTTCATGGAAAATGCCAGCATGCTGCACTGGTTAATCTTGATCTTCTACTTCAGTGGCTTGAGAGTCTAGGAGTTTAGTAAAGCACATTTCTGGGTGATTTGGATATGAGGGACATGACCTTGGGAACTATATCTGGTCCCTTCTCGGGTTCTTCCTACATCCCTTAGTTTGAGTATATTCTCTCTTTCAGGCCTTTCTGCTATGCTGTTTCTGCCTTAAAGCCAGCTGATCACAGACTGAAACCTCTGCCATGCGCCAAATTAAACCTTTTCTCCTTTAAGTTATTTACATTGATATTTTGCCCCAGCAATAAGAAAGCTGACCAATCCTACAGTTCTGGAGATTCCTCACACTCTCAAAAGGCAGCAGCCTGAACAAGATAGGGCTTTGTTCCTCATGTAACAATCTAGGGTTAAGCAGGAGCCCAGGTTCCTTTCTCCTGTTGCTCTGCTGTTCTCTGAGTTGTGGTTGTTACACTAGTTGGCGGATGGCTTGTGCAATTGTGTTCAAGTTCCCTTTCCCAGGAAGAAGGAGGAAAAGAAGGAGAGGGTAGACAAAGTTTATTCAAAACAAAATGCAATATGCTCTGGAGTTGGCACTATCTTCTCTGCTCTCAGGCCAGCATTTATCAAGTCATGGGTATTGGAAGGGTATCTTGAGCTCTGCTGAAAGCTGGCAGAGGGAGGTCTTATCCAAAAGGGAGACAAGGGAGAATAAGGGATGGATTCTGTGTGATAGTTTGCAGCCTCTGGTCCAGTTGGTGCCCCTGGCCACCAACTCTCCAGGCATGTCTTTCTTCCCACACAGAGGTCACAATCACCCACCATGGGTTACAAATCTGGGTTCCACCAGCTGCTTCAACGACTTAGTGACCAGAATTTCTGAATGTACCATCTTCCCCAGACTCAACTGTCAGTAGTGGGAAAGGTGCTGGGTAAGAATGGCCACAGAAGATCTAGGTACAAGGTCATTGGGACCATTACTGCCTTCCCTCCTAAGTGTTTTCTGTGCCTGCAGGATAGGGTTTGAGTCCTCGCATCCCACCCACTCAGTCCAGTCCATGTGAAGATAGAATAGGAAGACATGAAGAATAAGGAATTTCCTTATGAAAACAACTGTCACATAAGTCACTCTTGCTCACAGTTCATGGTTCAAAATTGAGTCTCATGGTTGCTCATAACTGCAAAGGTGTCTGGGAAGTATAGTTTGTAATGGGGATGCCATGAGGCCAGCTAACCTTTAAGGGATTCCATTGCTAAAAAGAGGAAGGGGAGAATGGGCAGTGGAGTACAACTCTCTGTCTCTGCCACATCTTTCCTATTCTTGGGATTAGAGACTCATTCTAAGACATCTTCCCTAAAATCTCTGCCATCCAGAAAGTTAGACATTTTCTGTACCTCAGAATCCCATCACATAGCTTATGATTCAAGTCAAGGGAGGGAAAAGGACCTTAATTAGGGAAATGTCTCTTTTTCAGATTGACCATTCTAAATAATCTCAATTGTACCAGTCTAGTAATGGTAGCTACAATAACAGATAACCCACATCTATTTTGTGCAAGTTATTTTAAGGGATTAACATGCATTATTTTAATCTTCACAAAACCCACGAGGCTAGCATTAAAATGGCTGTTTTCTGTATTAGGAGACTCTTGCCAAGACTGATTTAGAGAGAGTTCTTACTTACTTTCCAATCCCAGGAACCTCTAGCGTAGGGTCCAACACAGTATCTTAAAAGGGGGTGAAAAGCTGGCCCACTATGGCACCGTAAGAACCCCTGTGAGCATGCTAAGTAATTAACTCAAAGTTTGCTGTAGGATCAGTTTGTCTTGGAAACTGGTGGTCTCCCAAATGGGAAGCCTGTGCCTCAGGTGACAGGACTGTCTGGAACACAAGGAGACAATACCAGAGCTTTTGTTCTTATTTAGTTTCATCTTATCTACTACACATTACTGTTGGATATGTGTTTTATTATGTACATTCCATAATCTGCTGAGTGGTAAATATATTTAATTTATAAACAAATATGCACACATGGAAGTACTTACTAGACAGTTTTGTATGACGGCACACACAATCCCAAAAGTTTGGAAATAGATTCTTGCTCTCCGCCGTTGCTTGCTCCCCTGCATGAGCAAGGCAGAGGGAGGAAGGAGGGCTGAGAACAGTCTGTGGCAACAGCATTTTGCACCCAGGCTGGGGTGTGTAATTCTGCCTGACACCCTGCAGCAGCTGGGAAGGAACATGGCCTGACTCGTTACCAGCAAGACAAGCTTCCTCACAACCAATTACAAATCCTCATAGAGCTCAGAGAAGGTGCAAACCTTTCTCAAGGCTCCCCCAAGGTCTCCTTTCCAGTGTATAAAGTGCACCTCCCCGGAGCTGCCCCTCACAAGTTCACAGCCCCATCCTGCTTCTATTCTTTGTGGTTAAGTCTGCAAGTCTCCTTTATCAGAATCCCAGATTCTTCTGACAAGAGCCTCAGCAAGACCAAGAGCTCCCACCCCCTCTGGATTAGTGTGCTCAGGCTGCCATAGCAGAATGCTGCAGAATGTGGCTTACACAGCAAGCATTTATTTCTCATAGTTTCGGAGGAGGCTGGAAGTCCAGGTTAAAGGTGTTAGCCAATTCAGTGCCTAGTGGGGATGTTGTTCCTGGCCTGCAAATAGCTGCCTTCTCTGTAGGACACAGTGCAATCTCTTCCTCTTCTTAGAAGGCCACCAGTATCATCTGATTAGGATCCCATATGGATCTCATTTAACTTATTGTCCTAAAAGCCCTATCTCAAAATACATTTGTGTTGCACTGGGGATGACTTAGGGGAACCACAGCATTCAGCCCAGATGCCTGGAGGTGATGGAAGGGTCACACAGGCTCTCTGTCCTCAGGAACACTCTCGGCTCTCCACCGTTCCCGTTCCTGTTTAATTGCACCGGGAGTTTCTCTCTTCTTCCTCAGGTTTAGACTTCCTTGGAACAGAACCATCTTCACCCAGCGGCTCTTATCTGCTCCCAGCTGGCCTTGCCAGAGGAAAGTAAACTTGTTCCTGAGCTATGGTATCTCCCAAACCTTGTCAGGCCCCCACTGCCCCTGATCTGTGAAGGTACTTAAAGAGTCATACAAAAGCAGCAGAACTAAATTAAATCTGGTAATTCTTTTTACAGCCTATATTAAAAAGAGTGCAATAATACAGAATCAGGATTGCTCTTAGTAACTTAGGAGAGAGAACTTTTGTCCTTTGCAGAGTTGGCCTATCCTGTCTGTCTCTCTGCATTGCTTCAGGGAGGACCCCTTCCTGTGGGAGGAGTCAGCAAACCTGCAATGCTGAATGTTCCTTGCTCCATAATCTCAGTTCTGCAAACTCTCCTATTCCTAAATTTTGTGAAACCTGCATCTTCTCTATCCAAATCCTCTTTTGTTTCTAAATGTATTGTAACATGAAATGCCAACAATCACTAATAGAAAAGTCCTGACAATCATGTTTGGAAAAGAGTTTGGAAAATAAATAAAATATTTGACTCACCTTAGTGAGGCTGCAGGAAATGATGCACTGCCTAGGTGTGAATTCTGCCAGGAAGTATCTCTTACCTGCTGTGGGACCTTAGGTTTTTGTGCCCTCTCAGAACCTCAGCCACTAGTCTTGCAGATGGGACCCAGAGAAGGGCCTGCTTGTGGGGCTGTGCAAATGTCTGAGTGAGCCATTCTCATAATACATGTTTAATAAAGATCACTCTGTGACCCCATCACCTCACTAGAGCTGCCCATAAGTATGTGCCACTTGAATGAACACATATTTCACTCTCTCCTTCTGTCTGGCTGCACAATGAAACACTTCAGGGACAATACCCAAAATATTATTTGTGCTGGGTCTAATCAGGAGACAGAAATTGCACAATGATTTGAACATGGTAAGATAAACTATATGGCAGTGATAGGATAGCAGCTATAAAGATGGAAAGAGACCCTGGTGAGCACCCAAGGGCTGAGGAAGATTTTCCAAGGAAAGATATACTTCAAGTAGGGTCGGGGAGGTCCTCTCTTATCAATGAAAATGTGGTTGTAAGTTTCTGGATGGCACAGAAGTCACTGGGTGGCCTCGGTCCATCACCAGGTATTAGAATAAGTCCTCTGGGACACAGAGTCTTATGGGTGAATGCTCAGAGGTCATGGTGCTGCTGCTGGTTAGACAGAACTTGTCTATCTTGGGAGACTTACAGCAAGGTAGGTGGTGCCACTGGATGTCCTCCCTCTACCCTCCCCAACCTAGCTCCTACCACACAGGGCCACCAGCCAGCAATACAACAGGAGCAGAACAGAGCAGAACCCAGCGGTGAAACAGACTATAAACCCACCTCCTCCTGCAGTGTCTCTCTCTCTCTCTCTCTCTCTTGCCCTCTGCTGACAAAAATTACCATTGCATTCTTGGCCAAAAAAAAAAAAAAAAAAACAGTGCTTGAAAAAACCATCCCCAGCACCACGGCAGGCTTGCAGGTTCTGGGACAGATAGGCAATAAATTAATAACTGAAGCTCTGGAAACAAACAAACAAGCAAAAAACAATGGTATTTATCCACAAGATAGAATAGCATGATGTAAATCTATGTTTTACAAGATAAGTGATTCTGAACACTATTTCATATACCTAGTGGCCATCTGTAAGCCTTCTTTGGAGAAAAGTTTACTCAAGTCTTTTGTTCATTTTTCAGTTGAGTTATTTGATTGTTTTGGTATTGAGTTAATGGTGTCTTTTGTATATTTTGAATATTAACTCACCAGATAAGGGGTTTACAAATATCTACCATTCCATAGACCGCATTTTCAATGTCAGTTTTCTTTACCATACAAAAGATTTAGTTTGATGTGGTCTTGCTTGCTTATTTTTGCTTTTGCAGCCTCTACTTTTGTTGCCATATTTAGAAAATCATTGCCAAAACTGATGTCAAAAATTTTTTCCTCTATATTTTCTTTTCAGAGTTTTGTCATTTCAGGCCTTACATTAATTCCTTAATCCATTGTTGATTATGTGCATAGTGTAAAAAAGAGGTTTTATTTCATTCTTTTGCATGGAAATATCCAATTTTCTCCAGAGAAGTTGTTAAAGAAACTGTTCTCTCCACACTGTGTATCCCTGGTGCCTTATAAATGATCAGCTGACTAATACATATGTGTTTATTCCAGGGCTCTCTATTCTATTGCATCAGTTTATATACCTGTTTTTATGCTGTTTTAATTACTGTAGCTTTGTGACATTTTGAAATTAGGGAGTACAATGCCTCCAACTTTGTTTTTGTTTCTCAAGATAATGTTGGCTATTCTGAGCCTTTCGTGGCTCCATATGAATTTTAGAATTTTTAAAAATTTCTGGTACCAACACTATTAGGTTGCATTGAATTAGTGGATAGCTCAGGTAAGATAGTCTCTTAAACAATATTAAGTCCTGTGCATGTTACTCTTCTTTGATGCTACTACAAATGGAATTGTTTGTTTAATTTCTTTTTTGGACAGTTTGTTGTTGCTGTATAGAAATGCAATTTATTTTGTGTGTTGATCTTGTGCCCTGCAACTTTACTGAATCTGTTTTTTGGTTCTAACTATGTTTAGGTGGAGTCTTTAAGGTTCCCTAGATATGACTATACCACCTGAAAACAGATACAATTTTAATTTTTCTGTATAACTTGAATGGCTTTTATTTCTTTTTCTTTTCCGATTGCTCTGCCTAAGACTTCAGAACCATACTATATCAGGATATGGAGACACATACATAAAAATTTGGAGATACATATATAGAGGTTAGAACTTTATACTGTCCATGGTAATGTGAAATGGTGCAGCCACTGTGAAAAACAGTATGGAGCTACTAAAAATATTAAAAATAGAACTACAGGGCTGGGGATATGCACAAAAAAAATATAGAACTACCACATGATCTGTAAATCTCACTGCTGGGCATAGATCTAAAAGATATGAAAATCACTAGCATAAAGAGGTTCACTGTAGCATTATTGACAAGAGCTAAAGTATGAAATTATCTCATTTGTCCATCGGCAGATGAATTGTGTTATTGTTCAGATCTAAAATGTCCCCCAAAGCCTTATGTACTCATCTATGGGACCCTCAGAGGTGACTGGGTTATGGGGCTAAAGCTCACTGTTGTTAGAAGCTGGGATCTGGTTGGGGGAGGCAGTCACTGTGGGAGTGACACAGGTTATATTTTCCATCCGGCTCCCACCTGGAGGCTCTGTTTTTTGGTTACTGTCATGAGCAGCTCTCCTCTGTTATGCATCTCTGTCATGTTGTCCTGCCTTGGACCCAGGATGCATTGTACAGAATTTGTTACCTAGAATCACCACCAATACTAAGTGGCCCCTTTTGTCTTTCTTAGTCTCAGAATTTCCCAGTGGCACTGGCTTCTCCTCAGGCTCAGGAGAACGAGAATGATGTGTACACCAGTTTAAGGAAAGGCCACAAGGCAACATGCTAGCTGTACTATGCCAATCAGGATCAGCACCCATCAGTGCTACTGTGAAAAGACACGGTCCCTGGTTACAGGTTCTGGGTGAACAGTGTTGACTGGTTTCTTGGCAGCTGAATTTCACATTCAGTGTCTATATGGGTTGTAGCATTTCCCAGCTTTTCCTGCAATTGTGTGGAACTGAGTTTGGGAAATGTTGTTAGGGATATGAAAAATGTTTAAAGATAAACATTCAAATATTAAAATGCCCAAGGTCTTGTAGCATCTTTTCTTCTAGTTGATTAACTTCCATTATAAACATGTGTTTCCTCGTAAACACATCACTACACACGTATACATTTGCATACATAGATCCTACATATACACATATGCACTGGCCAAGAATGAAGGATTCTGCTCTATAATGGTAACAGCTCTCAGGGAGGAAATTATAGATGGTTATTTCATTTGTAAGCTTTGCTATAAACTCCCAAATTTCTATGGTTATTTGTTCCTTTTATATTGTGATAAAGGTAACTGTGAATTGCCTTTTAGGTTTACTATTATTATTATTATTATGGCATTTAAAACCATCTGCCAAGTACTGCTCTGCAAGAAGACTGGGTCCATCACACTCTCCTCACACTGCCCCCCATCAAGGTGACTGCAGAGAGAGGTGTCACCCACATCAGATTTCTTGATGAGGCAAAAACGACACAAATGTCAGCTTGGGAAGGTTCCCTGACCTGCTAATGGGCAGGACCTAGTTTTCTCTGACGGGGCGCACTTGTGTTTGCTTGGCTGGCAGAGCCCTGACCCTCTTCTGACAATTATTACTGCGTGTCAAAAGGCAGCCATGCTGAGCCATCCAAATCTGACAGCAGAAGATGGAGCAGCCCCCATCAAACTCAGGGCCATGAGGCTCCACCAGGGGGTAAAAGGTTCCGGAGCCTTCTGTGCACAGATATAACTGCCCCTTTCCTGCACTGGCCCCTCCTGCGTGCAGCGCTTCCCCTCTCCATGTGAGAGCAGAGGCCACGGGGACCAGCTTCATCTCAGGGCCTGTCTCTGCACCGTGAACATGTGACAAGAAAGACAGCTGCTGCTGAAAGCCTTCAGGATGGAGAAGCTTCATCTCTTGGAGCTTGTGCAAAGAGGAATTAGAAATGGTATCTTGCTCTGTACAATGACAAATGGACCATTTAAATCCCTGAGCCTTCTGCAGGCACAGAAAGGGAGGCACAAGGGTCATCGCTGGATACTCCATTTCCTTTGACATATGACAGGCTGAGGTGTACTCCACTGCTGCACTTGGCATTCTTGGTAAGGGTTACTCATGTGAGGAGAGCAAGGGTGCCCAAGGAAGACCCAGGGTAACTGAGAGCAGCAGGTCTTCAGACAAAACGCATCAGGATGAAAGGGACCCATCCAGCTCCAGAAGTGAGTGGCTCCTCGGCAGAAGCAAGTAGACCTTCCAGGCACAAGCTCAGCAGCACCAGTGATGCTGCATTCTAACTGGTGGCCTCTACCCTGCTCTGTGTGCACTGGAGTGGCCACAAGGACACACAAAGCCTCCCTGGCAACACTGTGACCTGCTCTGCATGTGTGACGCTATTGCTATGGATGAGTTTAGAATGACGATGGCTGTTCATGAACTAGCTAATGCTTCTAAAAAACCCCGTGTGCTGAAAGCAGTGCTTCGAATCATTCATGTCCTTGAAATTGTCCTTTCAGCACATGCTCGAATGCATCCTAGGTGCCAGTTCTAAGTGACAAGGGACAAAGCCTCGTGGATACGCACCGTGTGATCTGTCCACAGGATGGGCTATTATTCAACCTTAAAAAGGAGGGAGGATTTGACATTAGCGACAATATGAATCATCCTTGAAGATGTTGTGCTAAGTGAAATAAGTCAATCACACAAAGACAAGTAGCATATGACCCCAGTTATAGGCAGGCCCTGGAGGGGTGAAATCCATAGCGGTGGATTGCAGAGTGCTGGGGGCCAGGGGCTGGAAAGCAGGGAAGTGGGGAGTTGTGGTTTCACGGGAACAGAGGGTTAGTTATACAAGATGCGAAGAGTCCTGGGGATGGGTGGGGGCAATAGCTGCTCAGCAGTGTGAATGCGTTTAATGACCCTGAATGACACAGTCCAAAATGGTCAAGATGTGCATTTCATGCGCATGGTTAAAAGAGACACAGACAGCGTCTCCGTCCTCAAGGCCCATGTTCTAGTGGAGACATTCAGATCCCAGGAAGTTACGTTTTAAACGTGTTTTATTAGTGCATATTAATTTTACAAAATACTGTGTTGGGTTTCAATGTGGTTGTTTCATACACGCGTGGAACGTATTTTTCACATTCATCCCTCTTCCCCTTGTGTCCCTTTTTTTGTCTAATAGTCTGCCTTCTGCTTTTATGTCACTTTTTTTTTTAAGACTCTGTATATTAGGGAAAACATGATACTTGTCTCTCTGGGCCTGGCTTATTTCTCTTAAAATTGATGAACTCCACTTCCATTAATTTTCCTGAAAATGACATAATTTTATTTTTATTTATGGCTCAATAATACTCCATTGTGTTTATATGCCAAATTTTCTTTATCCATTATCTCTTTTATAAAAATTTCATTTTGGGGGGGTCACTGTGTAGTTTTTTCCTTGTTTTTTTTTGTTTGTGTTTTGTACCAGAAATCAAACTCAGGACCTTGAGCTTGCCAGGCAGTTGCTATGCCTCTGAGCTGTATCACTGGCTCTCATATGTAGTTTAGGATGGTCTTAAACTCACTATGTAGCCCAGGCTGGCCTCCAACTTGTGGCAATCCTCCTGCCTCAGCCTCCAAGTGCTGGGATTACAGGTCTGTGCCACCATGTCTGACTACATTATCTCTTGATTGACACCTAGTCTGGTTCTATATCTTGATTGTGGATTGTGCCATAATAAACATAAGACTGCAAGAATCCCTATGGTATGCTGACTTTACTGCCTTTGTGTATATACCAAGGAGTTGTGTAGCTTAGTCATATGGTAGCTCTGTTTTTGCTTTTTTGAAGCTCTTCCATCATGATTTCCATAAGGACTGAATACTAATTTAGATTCTTCCAGTGGGTTACATTTATTTTATTCTATTTATTATTTATCAGTTTATTTGGTGATACTGGGAGTTGAACTCAGGGCCTTGTGCATACTAGGAAAGCACTCTATCACTGAGTTACATCCCCAGACCTATATTTAATTGGGAATTTAAGTGGTGATTTAATGCTCACAATAACCCAATGAAGTGGAGGATCATGGCACAGAGAGGTGAAACATGCCCAACTCACCAGGCACAATTTTGAACCAGGTCTCCTCATTCTTCCTGGCATAACCTGAGACTCTGTACCAACTTCCCAGCAGGTCCATAAGATCCTAAAGAGGTACATCTGCCTTTAATAGTCTCTTCTTGCTCATCTGGCCCTTGCTGCCTCCCCATTTCCAGCTTGCCGCTGTGTCTTGGTGTCAGAGTCAAAATCTCAATGCTCTCCTCTTGGTTCCTCTCCAGAAATCCAGAGCTTGGAGCTCCATGGATGCCCACCTGTGCAGGGGGAGCCATCAGCCGAAGTTGGTGGGACCAAAGGACCTATTTGACCTAGAGCATCATGTGGGCAGGACCCCAAGGCCCTTGCCCCCTCCCCCTTTCCAGCCACTCACTCTCACCAGAGGCCTGTGTCCACTCTGCTACAGTTTTCCATGCTCCCCATATCTTCTGTGTGTATGTTGTTGTACACTGGACCCCGTCTGCAGATGGCATGACCTCCCTTCCCACGGTCAGAAGAAGGGTCTTGGTGGTGCTGCCTATTTTAGGGTATTAATATCATAATTACTAACACTTCCTTTCATCCCCTCCCGTCATTCTGTCCTCTCCAACCTTTTGCACACTCTGGGATGGGTCCAAGGAAGAGGGCCAGCAATGGGGTCCTCCAGAGACAGGTCCCGCCAGGCACTGATCATGGCTCTCATGCTGATCTTGGGATCACCAAAGGCTTTAAAAATTTTGATGCACAGCTCCTGCTACCCCAAGTATTCTTTTAAAATCTTGCATAATTCTGCTGGGCAGGTAGAAAGGGGAACTGTGGCTTCTCAGCTTTGACTGTACACTTGAATCACCTGGGTAGCTCTTAAAAATGACCAAGGTTCTGCAGGCAGTGTTGTGTGCCCCTTGCACACAGGGTTCTAGAAGCTCCCCAGGGTGCTCTCATGTGCAGTCAGGGCTGAGGTCCTGACCTCAAGATGGGGTCAGATTGTCAATTCTCTGAGGCCAGCACTGCCAGCCAGGGATGAGAACCCAAAGACAAGGGTCACAATACTTTAACGGGTTCTTGGAAATTAGAAGAAAAAAACCCTACAACTTTTAGGTCAACAGAAACATCATAGATAACACATTTGTCTTTGTATCAACATGGTCATAAAATGTAATTATGGTTTTTTGGAGGAAAAAGGGGCCATGCAAGTCTCCAGGTGGCTGCAGTATGCTTTGCTCTCAGGGATGCCCAGTGGACAATCCAAGCTTTGCAGCCAGTAGCCATGGAGTGAATGGGAGAAGAACTTGGAGGATTAAAAAAAATGAAAGGAAAAGAAAATGCCTGGTAATACAAGGGATTCTGACGGGGTCAGTGGTCTCATGGAGTTAAACCCATTAGCAAAGAAACAATGAATGTGAGCCAAGGGAAGGCTACCGAGGTACAACTGAGGGATATAGCAGGGCCTGCAAGAATCCATCAGCCTAATTCTGTCTATGTCTCTCAGCAACAGCTGTTTTATTCAACTTGAAGTAGAAGAATTTAGTGCAAATGTTAGAACCAATGAATTATCTAACACAACCAAGGATTGTCCCCAAGCAGGGTTGGGTCGAGGGTGAGTCAGGTGAGGTGCCGGGTAGCAAGTGCTAAGGAGATACTCAGTCTTATCCGGAAGTGAGTACCCTCAAGTCTGCACTTGGGTCACCTCACTGGCCTGACCCTAATTGCTGCCTTGTTTCCACAGGGCAGTGGTCTGCCCTGGGCTGGTGAGGTTCAAGACAACAAGTAGCTGCCTTTCTGGGCTTCTTCTACCTGCTTTTGTGTGGAAAGCAGGGAATAGACGTGCTGACTGAGCGTCCCATGGACAAAGGCAGCCTTCCGGAGAAAACAGGAGTTCGGCTCATCTTAAAATAATGGAAATAAGTAAGTTGACTAAGTTGACTATAAACAGTTTCCTGGTGCCCCAGAGGGAGCAACTTAACCCATCCTTGTGAGCTTGGATTTCCAAGTTTCCCAGGAGGGAAGAAAACTCTTAAGAATCCTGCCCTCAGAGCCTCCCAGAAAGGCTGGCCTCGTGGCACCTGGCTCTTTCCTGTGTCCTGGTTGAGAAGCCTGAGTAGGATGAGCCAGTGAGGACAGACTGTGCATGACCTGCTCCAGAAAGAAGCACACATCGTGTTCCTTTATCTGTTAGGAATAAAGAAGGGCTTGCACATTTTTTCAAGCATGCTGGCATCTAGCATGGTCAGGCCTGCTCCCTGCCAGGCCCAGTGAGTTCAGATCTCCCTGGGTCCACTGGGATGGAAAGCAACCCCTGTGGGTGGCGGCGAGCAGGCTGGAGGAGTGCTGGCACTTTCGCATACCCAGATCTTTGTGCCTTGACAAGTCTGTGAAGGTGGGAGCTGGCATTTGCAAGCCACCCTTAGAATGTGACCTGGGGCTCTGTGCTCTGTTGTTTTATGTGATGGCATGTGGTACATCTGTTGCTAGGCACCTCCTCCTTTCAGTCCCAACAACCCCTTGGAAGTTGCTGACCCAGAATTCGAGATCAGTGCCAGGCCAAACATGAATGGGTCCCAAAGAGCCCTCTATTGTAAACACCTGAGGCACAGTCATCTGCCTCTAGGATGTCCCCAAGTGCTCCACCCATTTGGGGAGAAGGGGCAGTGCTTTCCTTTAACAGCCCACAAAGCAGCTTGAGCTTCCATTTTCCCTTGGTTGTAGAAAGAACACCTGTCTCCACCTACTCCCAGGTGCAGGGGTCTTTAGAATGAGGGTGACCACTGAGGGTGGTCTCAGTGCTGTTTGGCCAACAGGCCACATTGCAGCCTGCTTTTCTAGTGCCCCCTGGGTGCAGAATAGCCTTTTGTTCTCCAGCCTTAGTTCTTAGGTTGCCAGAGACCTGGGACGTGGCCCACTTCCTCGGTCCCCTTCCTCTAGTCATGGAGGCACAGCAGCCAGGACCTCTTTCTGATGGCCAGGGCCAGCTGATGGGTGACAACTTGAAATGTAGCCATTCCTGTCCTAAGGAGCACCTGATGCACGAAAATTCAAGATTTTTTTTTTCTTTGTATTGTTGCTTGTGTTGTTATCTTTATTATGCTGAGCATTTAACCCAGTTTCTCCTAATTCTCTATCATCTAGGTCAGTGGTAGTGAACCTATGACACGCGTGCCACAGCAAGGATTTTGTTTTATTTCAGAACAAATGATTGCCTACCCTGAAGCTCAGTTTTGTTATTCACTAAGAAGGCAGTAAAACATTGAAGTAGTAACTCTTTTTACTATTGAGACAAAGTCTAGCTATGTAGTTGAGACTAATTTTGCTTTTTTTTGTTATTGGGATTGAACTCACAACCTTGTGCTTGCCAGGCAGGCACTTATGTGGCTGAGCTGAATTCCCAGCCCCTTTGAGACTAATTTTTAAGTCACTAAGTATTCTAGGCTGGCCTCAAACTTACAATAATCCTCCTGCCTCAGCCTTCCAATTACTATGATTATAAATGTGTACCACTATGCCTTGCAAAGAGACACATCCATAAGTCTTCTAGCTCTCTCTGTCTCTGTCTCTTTCTCTCTGTCTCTCTCTGTCTCTGTTTGTCTGTCTCTCTCTCTCTCTTTCCTTTTTTCTTTTTTTCCATATAGTACTGGAGATTGAACTCAGGGCTTTCTGCATGGTAAGGCAGGTGTTCTACCACTGAGCTATATCCCCAGCTATTTCTCTCCTCCTGCACAGCAGTCACTGAAATCTGCCTATGGACTTGACACTGAGAGAGGCCGTGGAAATCCAGGGAGGGCTGGATAGGCCACATCCTGGGCTCCTCGGGAGGAGATCACATCACTGAGCAGGATCCTCCTAACTTGGGAACCAGTGGTTGTCCCTGCTGAATGCTGTTCCTTGTTGCTGCTCCATGGAAAGTTCTTCCATGGAGAAGTCTGCAATGAGATCATCTTTCGTTTCAGACCTGGCTGCTATAATATGGGAAAGATTTCTCAAGTCATTTATGGCTTTTTTCTTTGTTCTAGCAGGGGTTCTATATGGTATAGAAAACTGAGACCTTCAAGGAGACCACCACTGAATCTCTGTCCTCCCACATCCTGGCTGAAATCTGAGGGAAGGCGGAGCCTTGAGACTGGGCAAGTCTGTCTGAGAATAGGCCAAGAGACTGGCTTCCTGAAGGCGACCAGTCATATGTGCACACAACACATATGTACGCACACATAGACATCCCTAACTGCATGCACACCTACATATTCATATACGTGTACCCAAGGACATACATGTAGGTGGGCTTACCTGCATATGTATACCCAGATAATGCCTGTATACACACAGACACACAATTAAGAGACAGGCACTGATGCATGCATAGACCCACATAAACACACACAACTATATGCTGAAGCTGGCTCTGTGCAGTCACTGTCCCTGCATAGAGCTGAGTACCCAGGGATCTGTGAGCTGACAAGGGTAGCTTCAGAAAGACCACCTCCTAAACTGTGCTCTTCCTGGGTCTATCAGTCAGTCCTTAGATAAAGAACAAATTTAATGCAAGATATGTAAATATATAAGGATTTGCAAGGTAGGTTTACAATGGCCACCTGCAGAATCAGGTGTGGAAGAGTGCAAAGTGGCCTGCACCCCGGAGATCTGAAAAATCCAGTCAAAGGACAAAGGCCTAGAGCTCCACATCAGGAAGCTGAAGGGTCTGTGCTGGAAGCCAGGAGATGATGCTCAAGGCGCTCAAGGTGAAGCTGAAGACTAGAGCTCCTCCCAAAAGACAGAAGTGAGCCTTCCTTCTTTATTTCTCTTTTCTTTTCTTTACCAGGAATCAAACTCATGACCTTGCATTTTCCAGGGGCACTGGGCCACTGAGCTCTATCCCTGGCCCTCTCTTTTATTTTATTCAGCCTATAAACCTATTGGTTGGTGCCACTCACTCCCAGGATGGATCTTCTGTCTTCAGTAAATTCCTTTAGTCATACTCAGCAGTATGTTGATCCAGTTTAGTTGGGTGTTTCTTACTCAAATTGAAACAGTCAGTTAACTATCACACTGGGTTAGTGGGTCTTTCAGAAAATGGCTTTAACAGAGATAGGAACCTCAGGCAAGATTTTATGGGATGGGAAGAAAACGAGGGGATTTAGAGAAAATGTGAACTTAGACTTCACAGACAGGCATAAACAAAAGAAATATGGGATATTTTAAAAAAAGAAATGGCTGTAAGTAGAGCTCAATTGTACAGCAAATGCTTAGCAGGCTTGAGACCTTGCTTGGGTTCAAGTACCAGTGTTACAGGCCTGTGAGTTAGTTAGAAATATTATAGGCAGTGAGACAGGGCTAGGTCCTGGAAGGGGCCAGTGCAGAAGCCCAGGTACCTTGTAATGATGGAGACAGACACTTTCAGCTGTGCCAGGCCTCAAGACAAAGGATCAAACAAATGCACCCATATCCTAAGGACTGATATTCTAAATAGTTCCCTACCACCCTGAGGAAGTCAGGAGTCACCATCCCAGCCCACCATGGGAAGAGTCACTGCTCTCTAAGAATGCCCACTTTCTACACGACTCACTCCTCCATTTTTCCCCAATGCAATCACTTTTACCTTAACAATTAACTTTGTTGGTTAACCATAGTTCTGTCCCACCTTATGCCCATCTACCTTGTGAGTTCCCAGTTTTCCCCATCTTGAACTCGGCTCATCCTATGATTTTATTCTATAAAAGTCCCGCTCAGGACTCCTTCTGTCTCTCTCAGACAGAAGCTTTCTTTCTCTCAACACATATATTCTGCTCTTAAGTTCCACTCTTTCTAAAATTTATTCTTCAATTTTAGAGAACACGAACTTGTAATGGACATATAGTAGCTTGGGGGTTTCATTCCCTTATATCACCAGCACCAAAAATTAAAAAGTACATAAAAGGGGAAGTGAAAGTAAAGGTTGATGAGGGAATTAGTAACTCAAGTGATAGCAGGCAGAATTGAAAAGGGTGGCTGGTGCAAGAAGAACAGTCTAGAAACAAGATTAGAAGGATGAAGTGGAGCCTGAGCAAAGGGGCCTGGAGGTTTAGATAATAGGATGAGTGTTAGGAGTTGTCTTAGTTACTTTTCTTGTTACTGAGACAAAATACTCAACACCTGTATGTTAAGGGAGAAAAGGTTTATTTTAGCTCACAGTTTGTGGCAGTTTCACTCCACAATTGACTGGCTCCAAGGCAGGGTGGCAGGGCAGAGGGTCATCACAGAGGAGAAAGAGTCCGCGGCAGAGCAGGGAGGAGGCAGCGGCAGCAAGACAGCAGTTCACCTGCCTTCTGTCTGTCCCTTTGTATTCCACCCAGGCCAGAGCCTGTTGATTGGTGCCATCCACACCCAGGGTGGGGCTTCCATTATGCACACCCTGTATCCCAGCATCATACTCTTCATCCATAGTTACACGCCTAACCCTAACCACCTTTGAAAAGTTCCACCTATGAGCACAAGAGATTTTGAGGGGACATCTAGATCTAAGTCAAATAGGAGCCACATGTGTTTCTTAGAAGGAAAAAGAAAAGGAATATATATTGACAAGCTGCGTATTTTACATTTATTTAATTTTTAACCACCATTCTGAGGCAAGACAGTATTATTCCTGTTTTCACAAATGAGATAACCAAGAACTGAGAAAACCAGTCTAGGCTTACAGGACATGTAATTGATCCAGCGAGTTTTCAAACTCAAGCCTGTTCCCCTGCTTCCTACTGCCTCCCAGGGAGAGAAATAGAGCTAAAATTCATATAAAGAGAGATTAATCGGGCTGTATTGAAGACACAAGACAGATTGGAGGCTGGGACCAAGGGACTTGCTGTTGAAATAAACAAGAGTGAGATGAATGTACGAGATGAGCCTGGAACATCCAGTCTCACCAGAAAGCGAGGAAATTATCAAAGTGGACACAAGAGCCAAGCAGTTCCTACTGACCAGGGACAAGGCAATTCAGGCACCTATTAGGATAGTAACTGCCAGGGACTGACTGTAAGGGACTGAAATGTATTGAATATGGTGAAGTCCATGTCGTGATAATGATGCTAAAAATAATGCTCCCAAATGGCCACTTTTGGCAGACACTGGAGAAACAATTCATTCTTTGGGAAACTGATGTAAAAAAAGGATTGATTCACTTTGCTTTTCCCATATGAAGTGTCACATTTTGGAAGCATTGCAGCTAATAACAGAAAAGAATTACAGGGTGAGATCATCACAGTTTGGCAGACTCTAATGAATGGATGGATCTGAGCAATGATCATTGATTCCTCACAAAAAGAGCCAACCAGATATCATGTGATTGGAAAGAACTCAGCATCTTTGAAATTTATTGTAAAAAAAAAATCAGACGTGAATCAAGTTAAATTGCTAAGGCTACATGTCAATTTATAGGAAGTTAAAAGATACTCTGTGTTTTTTTTTTTGAGAAGTTAAAAGATAGAGAAGCTTATTAAATGTTATTCAGGGATGCAGTCAGCAAATCCGTAATGTAAGATCATTGACTGGATATTTGATAATATTCAGAATTCAATATTTTAAAAGGGTATCATTAATAAATATTAAGAAAATTTTTGTAGATTTGTTCGGGAATATTTATAGAGAAAATGATGTTCAGAGTTAAAGTTAGGGAAATAGGAGGAGGATATGGATGAAACAAGCCTGGCCACAAGTCAAAAATTGTGGAATTTAGCTAACACAATTTCCTTAAATTGTTCTTTCTACTCTTGGATATGTTTAAAACTGCATCAAGTGGAGTGATGCTGTTGATGTAGAGAAGAAAGGAAAGGAGTGGATGAAAGAGGCTTTTTAAAAATGTATTTATTTATTTAGTGAGTACTGGGAATCGAATTCAGGACCTTTTGCTTTCCAGGCAGGTGCTGCACTGCTGAGCTATATCGCTGGCCATAAAGAGGCATTTTTAGAAGGGAAAGGTTAATGAATCAGATGCTTCCAGAACACAAAGTAGAGGAAAGGGTGCACTTGCGTCTGAGCCCTTAATTCCCCTACCGTGGGGAAGCTCTGGAAATGTGGGCTGGCGTGACCCAGGTTCCAGCAGAGCTAGGCCCTGGATGCAGAAGGCTCCTCAGAAATGTTCTCAGCCCAGCTGGGGAAATTGGCTGCCAGTTCTTAATGATCTGCTCAGTACTTCCAGCTTCAGTGGCACCAATTCCCCAAATCCTTCCAGATCTCCCCAGGCAGAAGCTGGGTGCCCCAGGCACCTCCGCAGACTTTTTTCCCTGATTGCAGCCCTTCCCCACTGCCACATGTGCCCCTGGGGCAGGCTCCTGCAGAAGTGGGTGTCTCTGCATGGAGGAAGACTACTGATTATGAAACTCGCTCCCCTGCAGGTAGGTCAGGTGTTGCAGGGCAAAGGGATGGGTATGCCCTTAGAAAGCCTTGGCCATGGTGGGGTCTACTGCTTGCCTTTTTCATCTATGGCTAGAAAGGGGTCAGCCAGAATGGAGACCTTTAAATGTTTCCACAGCCCCAGAGCTACTTTGAGGACCTAGGACCAAAATAATGCTAAAGGTCCTTCCACTGGGGCATTCCTGGCTTGTACACCTTGCTCTGGGGCTTCAGAAGGTGAGCATCTGTTTCTTTGATGGGCTGCCAGCTGGGGCCAGGCTACCATCAGGGAACTGGTGGCTGAGCCCAGCTTGCCTTGGGAACCTGTCAAGCAGGTGCTATATGGAAACATTTCTAGCAAACCCAGCACTCCCTGAGGGAAGCAGAAGGTAGGAAGCCACATGATCACAGGTCACTTTCTCAGTCCCTTCTGTACTCAGATTTTGGGAACCTGCACTGCCTCCGAAGCCATCGCACTGCTGCTTCTGAGACCAAGTAGACTCCCTGGGAGCACCAATGTCTTGGACACATTCCAACCTGTGTAATTACATTCTGCCTGTTAAACTCCCTTGCAGTCTCAAATGGATACTCTTTTCATTGAATTTGCTTTTTCAAATCAGCTTTCTGAGTGACATCTGCAGACGGCATGCCACTTGAAGCTGTCTTTTATGGTGCAGACATAGAGCAGAGCTCCAGGATTTTCAGACACTGGTCTCACGAGCCCCTGGCCAGGTCCCCAACAGGAGGAGGCCAGGATCCATGGAGGATTGATGCTGGTGGATGGGGCAAGGACATGCTTGAAGCCTCCCTTTCCGCAGGTCCTCCAGCTTAGGTAACTCAGGAAAGCATCAGCAACCAGCTGTGGGAGGCCACAGACTCATGATGTGAGCTGAGATCTGGCTTGACTCTGCTCAGGCTGGCTGTGAGACTTTGGGCAGGGTGGCATGGATTGAATACTGCTGAATTCATTTCTAATTTTAACATGGTATTTTTCTGAGTCTTGGAGTTATTTCAGTGTCATGAAATCCAGCAGCTACCTCTAGGGCAATGAGGAGGAGGTGGCCCACTTGGGCTTCTTGTCTTCATGGCAGCCAGGCGGGGACAGGATGAGCACAGATGAAGCCTCCTGCTGGGAAGAAGTCTCCTGGGCAGAAGGACCCAGGAGGCATCCAGCCCAAGGGTGGTTGAAGCTTCCAGAGTCTCAGACCCTTCTCAAAACCCTATATATGACAGAGAAGTGGGACTGCTGGGTGGAATCTTCCACCTCCTCCCTCTGTTGCTTCTACCACTCTCATGGGCACTGAGTCACAGCGTTGGGCAGTGCTGCCTCTGGGCACTGGTAAACCAGGACAACTCTCCCACCCGCCTCTTGGAATCCTGGGGCTCCTTGGAGCTTGAATCCACTGACTTGAATCCACTGACTTAATGCAGTCCCCTTTAAGTGGAAGACTGAAGCTCAAGGCCAGAACTTGGCTCCTAATGACCTGTCCCAGGTTCTACCTGCAACTTAGCCAGCCCACTCTGAGTTGGAGTTTGGAGAAATTTCTGATTGTCTTCTTCCGTATCTGTGTTTGTAGGAGACTATGCAGATTAGCTGAGTGAAACAACAGCAATTGTGTGGCTATGAAATCATGGGCACATGGGTGAGTGGGCACTGCCCAAGGCCCCAGGGACCAGGAAGGGTAGTTGCCACATCTATGCCATGGGATGGTGTGCCCACCAGGAGAAAACTGGTGCCTGAATCCAGATTCTCTAGTAAATAAGCCGAGGGTTCTGGCTCTTCCAAGAGTTATAATGTTCTGTGTCTCTGAGGGAAGCTGGGGCAGTGTGTGACACCCAGGACAGCTGCCTCCAGGACCCTAAGGAAGTGGCCTGTGGTTCTAGTCTCTAAAAGGGCAGCCTAACTGTCTCTGTAAATATGTCCCTGTGCAGCAAAAAGACTAGGTAGCTCCTCACCAAAATGGTAACAGCATGTAGTTACAGTGCCTGGCAGTTTGAGTGGGCTCCTAAACATGCCTGTATGTAGGTGTCCTATGTAAAATCACTTAGTGATTAAGGTTTCAGGTTAGGCATTGCCCATCTGCTAAGTGTTTGAATTTAATGCTCTGGGTGTTTTAAGGAAGACAAAGAGTGAAAAAGCTAAGAGGACAAAGGGCCTGGGTTTAAATTCTGGGTTCAGAGCTGGGTGCATTGATGCATACTTGTAATGATACTTGGGAGACTGAGGCAGGAGGGTTGCAAGTTCAAAGTCAGCCTGAATACTTAGCAAGACCTTGCCTCTCCTCCAAAAAAAATATTTAAATCTTTAGCTTCTGGTATCAGCTGCATACTTTCCATGATGTTAGGCAAGCTACTAACATCTCTAGGCCTCAGTTTCTCCATCTATAAAGTGGACAGCACAGCATTTTCTGAGGATGGGACAAAGTCCTCTGTGCAGGATAGCACAGCCCTTCACACAGAGGTAAAGCTTGGCAGTTGTCAGCTTTGTCCTAACGTCTGCAATATGACTGACTCACCAGGAACTTCCTCTATGATGAGGACCAGGGCCCCGGAGGCCCTTAGTGCTCAGGAGAGGTAAGGAGGAACAGATGGGACATAGAGAGTGTGAGGATGTGGCTGCGATGGGCCAGAGGTGGGAGGAATAAGGACTTTGGTGAATTACTTGGTGACTACCTGCTTTTTCCCCACTTGGTGGCTTTATGGGGTGTAGTACAAGAGAGATTTATGAGTCCCAGGGGTCTCCTGAACCCTGGTTGTGTTTCATTTGGTTGTCATGGTGATGGTCCCCCTCTGTTTCCCCCCATCATGTGCTGTAACTAGCCCAGCTGAGGCCATCAGGTGTGTGAAACATTGATGTCCCACTTGCAGGCATGTCTCTTTGGGCCTCTGAAACATCAGGCTTTCTGGATGGCTGAGAATCCCTTTGCAGGACTTCAGATGGGTGGGCAGGTGGGAAAGGGGTCTTAGAAGGGTCACTGCATTGCTCACAGTCCTCAGATGGCCCCAAAGAACTCTCCCACCTAAGTATCACAAGTAGTAGCCTTGGAATGGGGTTGGGTTGAGCAGAACCAGTTCTTTCCCTGATGTCGCCTGCCTATGGGGAAATGACCCACATCAGGCAAGGTAGCAAGGTCAGGAGTCGAGTCCCTGTCTGTTTCCATGAAGTTCAGCTGGAATGCTTTCAACAGAGCCATTTAGAAACAGTTCACCTTCCCATGCCAGACACTTGGCAACCCTTCTCGTTTGTGGCAATAAACCCTTGCTATTGTTCTTTAGTGAAAGACTGCCGGTCTGTGCTCAGTTGGGGCTGTTCTTAACTCTCTGTTTATGTTTGGAACGCACAGATATAATTCCTTCTTTGGGTTAGCTCTTGCTTAAGCTGAGTAGATTTGCTGAAAAGGAGGAATTGACCCTTCTCTTTCCTAATTTTCTTTAGGTGACCTAATTTCTAAGCAAGTAAACATGATCAGAGTGAGACAGGTGAGCAACAGAGAGGCTTCCTTTTCTCCATGGTCCCTGGTGTGGTCGCTGGAGGTCACCAGTGGAGGGGAGTCTGAGCTTAGCAAGTGCTCTGAGTCAGAGTCCCTATGCCGCAGTAGCTGTAGACACACAAGCCTGACGCTGTGCCCAGAGCTCAGTGTCAGAAGCAGCTTGGTAAACTTCCCTATGTCTAATGATCAGGTCACTGTCAAGAGTATTTCACACCCCTGGAAAGGGGACCCAGCTTAGAACCTGTGGTTCATGCAGTCTGAGTCAAGCCAAACCAGGCTGCTCCAGCAAGCAGCCCCCAGGAGCTTCTCAAAAGCCTTTAATGACGCCACACATCCCTGCCTATGGTTGAGCAGATTAACAATGGAACTTTCTGGGATGATAAATTCTAGAATTCTGCACTTCCATCCCTGGTGTGCATGCAGGTGTGTTCTGTTTATGAGCTCGTCTTGGTGAATCCATTCTTCATGCTCCAGATCTCCTATAGTCAAGAGAAAGTTCTTCCAAAACATTAAAAACTTTGGGGCTTTAGTCAGTGACCTTTCCTTTCTTGTTTCTCCTTTGTGAAGTAGTAGAGGGGTCAGTTTCCCTCCTCCACTTGCTTGTGGTCCATTAGCAGGAAGAGCTGTTCCATTATCTGAGCCCTAATGAGCCCACTAACTGGAGAATGGAGGGCCTATGGGGGCGATTTAATTTGAAATTCAATGATCCAGATATTCTAGTGGGCTTTTCTCTGGACCCCAGAGTCCACAGAGGCAGGTGTACCATGGCAGGCAAAGGCTGTACCTGTTCTGGTGTTGGGGAGGAGGGAGAGGGAGAAAAGAGGGAGAGGGAGAAAAGAGGGAGGAGCCTGGCTCCAAGGCAAACACTGCCTATTGTTTGTGCTTGTAACAATGCCCCTTCCAAAGACCGGGCCTGGGCAACAGCTCTTGCATGCTCTATGGTTTGCAGCTTTAGAGGTTTTAATCACATGACTCCAGCTCTCAGACTTCAATTGCAGTGTTCAGGAGAAAAACTCTGACTTGCCTGTGGGTAGCTCAATGGCCTACTTCTGTATAGTAGTAGGTGGTTCCGTCTACTACTCTCAATACCAAGTAACCAAACAGCACAAATAGTCATCTTAGGACCGATCTTATAAAAAAAGAGAAGAAGCCGGAGTCGTGTCTATGGCCAGATGTGCTGGGTGTTCTTTCATTAGTATATTCCTTTGTTAATTTGTCCATCTAACCTACATTCATGATCTGCAGTCCTAATAGTCCCCCTACACACAGCACTTAGCTGGAGTTCATTGCTGTAATTATGGCTTCTGAGTAGATTTGCTGAAAAGCAGGAATTGACCCTTCTCTTTCCTAAGGCACAAGTTCCCTCTCTGTGACTTTTCTACTGGCTCTTCCCCAACATGATCTAAGTGGGCTCAAAAGTCTTTTCCACTGTAAAAGGTCCTTAGGGATCCCTAACCTCTCCAACTCTGACAGCTTCTTTCCTCCCATTCCCAGGCAAATATTACTGTACCTCCTTTTCCCAGGAAAGTTTGGCTTTCAGCCCTGCACACCGCAGAAACTGCTTCCACATAGGCTGCCAGTGACCTCTAGCTGGATCCACCCACCACCTCTCCATCCTAACACGTACAACCATGCTGCCTGCTGGCCCCTCCTTTCTGGAAGCACAATGATCCTTCGGCTCCTGAGGTGCCACATTTTCTTGGTTTCTTCTTGCATTTCCTTATTGTCTTCTGTTTTTAGTCCTCAAATATCCAAACTTCTCAGGATTTCTGCTCTGGCTCTCTCACTCCCCCTGCTCCCCTGTGGTTTCAGTCTACATTCACATTCCAACGAGCCCCCAGACTAGATCCTCTACCCAGGTCTCTGTGTTCTCTCCAGTTGTCTATTCCCATATCCCCACTTGGATATCCCAAAGGCAAGCCAAGCTTTCCATTTCTGTCACTGTCTTCAAAAACCAACTTCTTCTACACTGTTTCCCAATTTCTTCTTTGCTTCTGAGCTTATTCCTGTCTGCATCCCTTACTTTTGAGTATATCCACTTATAACCCAGTGCAGAAGATTCTAACTATGAGCATCTGTCCAATCCATCCACTACCCACCCTTCCCCAATGTTCAAGTCCAAGTCACCTTTCCCTGCCACTGGCACTGGCAGCCATATTGGTCTCCTTGCATCCACTCGTGTCCCTTCCAATTCCTTTCCCTCAGTGTCACACACATGATCTTTTTAAAATGCAGAGATGCTTATGTTACTTCCACTTAGAGTTTCAACTAAGTATTTCTTACTTAACCTGATTTAATAGACCCTTCAGAATCATGCTTTGCTCTTTTCCATCTACTTTTTTTCTGGAACATTCTTTCCAAGACTTGTCTCCTGGTTAGCACCCAATAGGCCTTTATGGGATGAATTGTGCTCCCCACAAATTCATATGTTGAAGCCCTAATCTCTAGTGCCTCAGATGTGACTGGATTTGAAGGTGGGGCCTTCAAAGAAGTGATTAAACAAAAATGGGATCCTTAGGGTGTGCTCTAATTCAATCTGACTGGTATCCTTATAAGAAGAAGAGATTAGGACACACACAGAGGGAGAAAGACTATGTGAGTTCACCAGAAAACAATGATCTGGCTGGGCTTGGTAGCTCATGCCTGTAATTCCAGAACTCAGGAGGCTAAGGCAGGAGGATCACTGTGAGTTCAAGGCCAGCCTGCACTACATAAGGAGCCCCTGTTTCAAAACAGACAAAAAAATTCCATGAGCCAAAAACAGAGATTTAATAAGAAGCCAATCTCACTGACACCTTGATTTTAGAATCCCAGCATCCAGAACTGTGAGAAAATATCTTTCCAGTGTTTAAGCCACTCAGTATAGGTCCTTTGTTACTACAACCCTTGCAAACTAATATATGAGCTTTCAAGACTGTTTCAATTTCACCTAGAAGAGAGACCTCCTCCTTCTCCTTCTTTTTCTTCTTCCTTCTTCCTCTTTCTCTTCTTTTTTCTCTTCTTCTTCTTCTTCTTCTTCTTCTTCTTCTTCTTCTTCTTCTTCTTCTTCTTCTTCTTCTTCTTCTTCTTCTTCTTCCTCTTCTTCTTCTTCTTCTTCTTCTTCTTCTTCTTCTTCTTCTTCTTCTTCTTCTTCTTCTTCTTCTTCTTCTTCTTCTTCCTTCTCTTCTTCCTTCTCTTCCTCCTCCTCCTCCTCCTCCTTCTTCTGCTGCCAGGAAGTGAACTCATGACCTCACACTTGCCAGACAGGCATTTGTACAGAAGGCCTTCTTTGATTCATTTCTTTCCATGCCCTTCATCTCCCTTTTGTAATACTTCTCGCTTGTAGCACTGTTTCTTCAGTGGTTGTGTTCCTTTCAAGTCTTTGAAGTCTGTGAAAATGGAGACTTGTATCTGCACTGTTTATGACCATATCACCAATGCCCAGCACATTGTGCAGAATCTGGAAGACATCCCAGTATTTATTCACAAGCAGCTGGGTAAACTGTGAACGAATTTGAACATATTAATAGGAGGATCCTCTGGCCTCAAACTCCTGACCACAGAACTGGAACTCAACTAACTACTGGGTGTGAGGGAGGCAGTGATACTCTGGGTCCTCTATCTTGTCTATGCTTTTTACCTACTCTCTCTTTGGGAGTAAGCTGAAATGGGAGCTCCATTTTAAAAATCTGATTAAAGCTGGGCAGGTGGCGCACTCCTGTAATCTCAGCACTCAGGAGGCTGAAGTGAGAGGATCATTCCAATCCGAGACCAGCCTGGGCTACAAAGTGAGCCCAAGGCTGATGTGAACCCCATAGTGAGAACTTGTCTCAAAAAGACAATAAATAAAATAAAAATATGCTTGAGGGGGATGGCAGTGTGGATTCCATCACCAGCGCCTCTGTGGTTTCTAGTGAGGCGCCTACCTGTTAAAGAACAGGTAAGAAGGTGTTGACAGTCAGAATCTGGGATGAGGCTTCCAGGAAGAAAGACTGTGGCAAGTGTGATTGTCTTCATGAATGACTCATTTTTCCACAGGGTCTCCCCAGAATTAGGAAGGTCCAACTGAATGCTCTAGTCTGATAGCATGATGATGCATATCTGTTACTGGGGACGAGGGAGACCAAGATTTCTCAGAAGAGGAAGATGAAGAGGTCTCTCCAGTCTTCCTTTACTGATGTCCTTTCTTCTTCACCTTCCCTTACTTCATCTTTTTCTCATTTCTCTGTAGCCTAGGAGACAGACTCTGGCCTGTGCTCACAAGATTCCCCTTTGTGCCAGTGAGGGGCTGAGGTGGGCATGTGGACCAACCCAATTCTCTGTCTTGGCAAGTTGGACTTGAGATACTGAAATAGCTAATTGGCTTCAGCAGGCAGCTGGATGAGGGGAATACATGTATACAGTCTTAAGAACCACAGGGGTCTTGTGGAGAGCTTGAGCTGTGGGGCGGGAAGGCAGCAGATAAAAGGTGATTGAGGAGGAATAGGGCAGAGCAGCAGGAAGAGTTTGGGAATGGGTTTTTGAAGATTTCCAGAACTTTCTTCAGGGCCATCTGTGAAGGCTTTTGTGGGTCACTCACCTCCTCTGTCTTTATCATGCATGTTCTTTTTTTCTTAAACTGGTTTGAGTTGGTTTCTCTGTGACTGAAGGCATCTAACAGCCTCTCCTCCTGTGCTTTCACCGTCTCCTCTTCCCTCTCCTGCCCTCTGCTCTTTTCCTCTCTTCTCTCCTTCTTTTCCCTCAGTCCTGAGAACAGAAAGTTCCTTGGGCCTGGGTTTCTCTCCAACCTCTGTCTGATTTTCTTCTCATTTTTCATCATGCTATCAGACTAGAGCATTCAGTTGGACCTTCCTGTGTGTCTATATCTGTGCATGTAGAATGTTGGATCACAGTAATGTAATTTTAATGAAAGAGAGGGAGAATAACATGCTCTAAAATACTTTCTTTGATCAAAGTTCCTAGGCCCTATAGTTCATATTTTTTAACCCTCCTGGAAGAAAAGTGCTACAGTAATGACTAAAGCATGCTGAGTTTAGCCTCTCTTTATTGAAAATGTTTTTTTTTTTTAAAGGAGTTTAATTTGAACAGCGGCATCAGCCAGTCGCACTTTAATTACAGTCTTCCATTTCTATTGCTAGTTGTTTCAAGCTCAGGAGAGTCATAGGGTGAAGCCAGGGCTGAGGACAGGCAGGGAAACTTCCTTTCTGGGAGGATTTCAATTGATATATATATATATATATATATATATATATATATATATATATATGTATTTTGTATTTTGCTTTTTTAGTGAGCCTAAGTTTCACAGACGAGGGAACAGTTGGATTTCTGGAGCAGGCTTGATGTGAAAGCCTATCATTATTTATCCCCCCACAACCCAAACTTCTCCTGAATCTTTGTTGTGTTGATCTCCTGTCCCACCCCTACCCCTGCAGTCCTGCTGAGTTAGGAGAATCAAAGCTCATCATACAAATGGAGAAAACACTCAGATGCTGGCTCCAGCTGGTCACAGTTTAACATGCGGGTGGATTCTACCAACTGTCCCCAGGACTCTGCTATCCTGGGGGTCACTCTTCCTCTCTCTCTAGCCCTGTCTTTAGGACACCTCAGGCCATGCTCAGCACCCAGTGATTCTGCAGTCATCTGCTGGGGCTGGACATCAACTGTCCCTCGTCGTCTGGCCCCAGCACCGTGGAAATATCTATTTTTATCCTGTATCAATTTGAGAACAGAACTCAAAAACAGTTGCTCACACAATAACAGTAGTGAGCAGGGCTTTCACAGGTCTGACGGGAAGACGGATCTAGGGACCCCATCACAGCATACTACATAAAGATCCATTTTAGATGTGTTGTTTCTCTGCAATCTTTCCTTGGAGTGTTTTCCTCTCTCCCTGTCCCCAGGCAGTCTCTAACCCAGGTGGCTGCCCCTTTCATGCAGACAAAAATGCTTTGCCCATCCTCTGCTCCCAAAACCTCACAAAAGCCCCACAAAGCCTGCAGCAAAACAAGAGGTTATTAAGTAGGCCCAGTGTTCATGAAGAGAATTTTATTATCACCTTGAACACATAATTACTGTATGTCTCTCATCCTAAGTGACATAACACCATAGTTAAAGAGGGTGTTCTCCCTAAAAGTAATAACCAAATGAAAATTTCTTCCGCATTCCTGAGTTTTTGATTGGTAGTAGCAAATGCCATGCCATATTTAACATCCATCCAACACCATCTTTTGGGTCCCCAGGACATGCTATTGTTAATTAGTTCAGGAAATTCTCCCCAGCGTGCCCCCCACCCTTTCTGTGCCAGGCACTGATATGGAGGGCTGGCTAGGCATAAAGAAAAGAAAAGATGCCATTGGGAGGAAGTGAGAAGTGCTCTCAGGACACATCTAGGCCATAATCCACCTCTGCCTAGCTAAGTCATCTCATGGCTTTACCAGAAAAATGCCGTAACTCTGGGCCTGATATGCAGGTATCTCCACAGCCTGACATACACTGAATTTTCAAACCTCACTTCCTACCATTTCTCTGCCCTTTAGCCAAGCTGAGTGTTCACCCACCCCAAAAAGGACTCCTATATAATGCCGTTAGTGGAGTGCTCTTTAGTACAGCTCCTTAAATTGTTGGCTTCTAGTGTCCACTAAGGTCTTATAACTCTCTGAAACTACTCCCCTATTTCCCAGCTCACATCTTATCATGGAGGGTATGTTAGTGTGCTCTGTTGCTAATAACACAATACCAAAAGCTGGGGAGGTTATAACAAAAGACATTTATTTTGGTGCATGGTTCCGGTTGGAGGTCAAGGGGCCACATCTGGTAACAGACTTCTGGCTGGAATCCCAAGGTGGCTCATACAGTGAAGATGGGAACTCTGTGTGTGTGTATGTGTTCCTTCTTATAAAGCCAGGATTTGGTCATGGGGTTCTACCTTGATGACATTATCTAATCCTTATCACTTCCCAAAAGCCTCTCTTCCGGATCCTACCGTTGGATCAAGTCTCTGCCCTTTTAATATCTTACAATGGTGATTAAATTCCAAGACAGAGGACAAGAGATAATAAATCACTGACAAGAAGGGCCTAGGATTTAGCTCAGTGGCATAAATGCCTGCCTGGTGTGAGGTTGGGAGTTTGATCTCTGGTACCACAAGTAAAAAAAAATCACTGCCAAGAGCAGACTCTTTGAGGCTTTCAGAGTCTGGTGTCCTGGGTTCTGTTCCCTGAGGTCTTCTCCGTTGGCTGGGTTGAGTGGGAAACTGTATAGCCCCATTTCTCAGGCTCTCTGGAGCTATGTGTGAGCAGTCAAAGTAGGAAGTATAGTCAATGGATAATGACTTAACCAGAATGCCAGAAATAGTAGGTTGGCATCTAGAATGGAAGGGAAGTTTGCCAGGTCCTAAGAGTGGGCCACAGCTTCTCTTACCCCTATTTCTCCCCAGGACCACCTGACTCATCACGGTTTACGTCATGGAAGTTTGGCCCTTGTCCCCTGATATTTAGCCCTGTTGAGTCCTAAAATGGGACCTGGGCAACATGTTGCTTGGGAGGTACCAGAAAAAAGTATTAACTTGGAATCTGGCATCTGGTTTATTAGTTAGCTTTTCCATCACTGGGACATAATAACCAAAACCCCCAATTTAAAAGAAGAAAGGTTAATTTGGCTTGTGGTTTCAGGGAATCCAGTCCACACTTGGCTCTCCATGGCAGAAACATCATGGTGGAAGGGTATGATGGAGCAAAGCTGCTTAATTTAAGACTGCTGGGGAAGCAGAGCAGGGGAACTGTCCAGGCGAAGGTGAAAAGGTGAAGTACCTGATACAGTCTCAAGGCCATGCCACCATAACCCACCCAAACACATGCAGAAGTGTGTTTTACCAGTCCCTTGGGTAGATCCTTACCCAACCAAATCGATGATCCACTTTACCTGTCACATGTGTCAGAGAGGCCTTCCCCTCTTGGACTTGTTCCCATCTCACCTCAGGTCCCACATGAAGCAGCTTTGAGTCTTTGAAGATTGATCCAGCTGTTTTGGCTTGTCACCCTAACCTATTTTTGGCTAACTCACATTTTCTTCAACACAAATGAATACTGTGCAGGATATATGCATTTCACTTTGATACCATTCTATCCATTCTATCCAAGGTAGAGCCATGAGTTGGACCGTTGCTCTCTGTCCTAGGAGAAGTTTGGAGCTTCTCCATCCCCACTCTATTTGGGGCAGGTTCTAACATCTCTATGACTCTGTTTCTTTGTCAGAGACCTGAGATTGCAGTGATAGTCTCTTTCTTTAAAATTTCTATGGCCTTTATTTTCTCCTTCTCCACCCAGATTAATCATGAAGATTCTGAAAGGCCCTCAGGCTGTTCAAAAAGCCTGAGGTTGTCTGCTAATGTGTCAGTTTCTCCAAGCACACTGAGCTGGGTCATGCTGAAGTTCTGGGTGAGCCTCCCAGAGTCTTTACACTGTCAACCTCAAATCTCCAACTTCACGGTCTTCTCACTGGTTTCTGCACCCCGGTTTTGCTGGCAGCAAAAAAGTTAATTTGCATTTTCCCAAGAGCCTTTTAAGACCTCTGCCTTTTCTCTCTGGATGCCATCTAATATAGGTTGGATGCTTGTGTTTCCCCCAAATGTATCTGTGAAAGCCTTAACCCTCAATGTGATGGTATTTTGAGGAGGGGAGATCTTTGGAAGATAATTGGGTAATAAGGGTGGAGCCTCACGAATGAGTTTAAAGCCCTGACAAGAAGAGACACAGAGAGACAATCTCTCTCTCTCTCTCTCTCTCTCTCTCTCTCTCTCTCTCTCTACCATGTGAGCACACAGCAAGAAGGCAGCATCTGAAAACCAGGAAGAGGCCCTCACCAGGAACCAAACCAACCTGCACCTTGTTCTTGACCTTTCCAGCCTCCAGAACCATGAGATGTGAATGTGGCTGAAGCCTCCTGGTTTATAGTAGTCAGTTGTAGGAGCCTCAGCTGCCTAGGATCTGATCTTTGCTTGGCATTTTGTGCCAGGATAGAAACCCTTGTACCTACTTCCCAAACAGATGCCAAAAATTAGGTTCCAGCTGCCCACACCAAGTCCCTATTGCTCAGAGAGGCTATTCCAATCCCTGTAACCATATTCCCAGCCATTGTTAGAGCTCTGCAGAGTGTTCTCAATGCCATTTAGCCCGTTTTTCTTGTGTAACTTTGCAACAGGTTCCTTATCATTTTACCCACAGCTGTGAAGGCCAGCGTGGGAAGAGAGAGCCTTAAGGACCCTACCTTGTCTTTCAGCCATTGAGTATGACTCATGATCTATGCTGAAGATGACTGTCTTGTGTGAGTTGACTAAAGTTGGGACTTCTTCTACACCTGTAACTGTCAACCAAATTGGCTACTGTGCCACTAAAGTAAACAAGGCCATCCTTACAGGAGTGACCTAAGATGTTCAGAGAGATCTTGAGGACTTTTGGGCTGAGAACAGAAGAAAAGCCAGTTTTGGAGTGATTTTTTTTTTTTTTTGATAACTAGATTTTAAAGCCTCCACTCCCAATCCTGGTCTAGCAAACTTGTGTCTGGCTACCATCCCAGGAATGGCCATGCTGGCTCAGACCTCTGGGAGGATCCTTAGAAGCATTCCCTACAAGGTAGCCTCACTGCTTTACCAGGTATTTTTTTTCCTTTTCTTCCCCATTTTTCTGCCATTTTAACTCCTTCCTTGGTTTATGTATCTAAAATCAAATTCATGATACTTGGTAATTTACAAAGAACAGAGATGCATTGTTTGCAGTTCTGGAGCTGGGAAGTCCCAGGTCTAGAGTCAGCCGTCTTGCTTTACCAACCCCTGGTGGAAGGCGGGAGCCCAGGAGAGCACACAAGAGGAAGTGTGGAGGGGCCCAACTCACCCCACAATGACTAACCCGCTTCCTTGATAACAGGATTAATCTATCCACAAAGCTGGGCTCTTGTGACGTAATCGCCTCTTAAAGACTCCACATCTCAGCCCTGCTGCTTAGGGATTGTTTCCAACACACGAACTGTGGGGGACTCGTTCAAACCATAGCAGTCCTCTTTCCCGCTCTACTTCCTACTCAGAATTCACTAGAATTTGGGAAGGTTCTTCTGCTCTCTCGTGAACTTTCATGGCTTCTGAGCTGAGTCTTAAATCAGGTGTGCTTGTCCCCACCTGCCAGGTGTGTGAAAGCGGGTATGGGGGGGGGGTCATCTTCTGCTCTCAGGTGCAATCACTTTTTCCTTTTATGTGCTTTATGTTCCTCAAATCAATCAGACACACCTCAAATTGCAAAATTCCTCCCCCAGTTTAATTCTAAGACCCAGAGCCGCCTTGCTAGTGTAACAGCAACCCTCCCACACTGGGCAGAGTGCCTCAGTGTCTTCTCCTGTTACCTCTTGACCTTAGGTTACTTTGTAGAGCTTTTCTCCAAAATGTGGTTCTGCAGGCCCCTGTCCAAGTGGTCTTCTCTGAGAGCTATTATTTTACAGGGTTAAGTGATTTAAGTGACTGTCAACAAATTAATGGCAGAATTAGGGCAGGAATCCATCTCATCCATTGTCACACATGGACTCAGATTTCCTGGTGCACACTGAGGTGGCACCTAACCCGGTAGCCTTCCTGCTCTTGGTCCCTGTTGGTGTCTGCTCCAGGACCTTCAGTGGGGAAGACGCTTTCTCCAGATGAGCCTGTTCCCCAGCGTGCAGAATGTTCTTCCTTTGTTGAAAGGAAATTGATTTTCCTATCCTTCCTACCCAGAGCTCCTGCTTCTCCTCCAAACCAGTATCCCTTCCACTTCTATTGGTTCTCATGGGAAGCTGACTTGTTTCCTTTCTTTCTTTTCTCCAGGTAAAATCACCCTCTTTCTGTCCATCTTGAGAAAACTTGTCTGTCACTTCTGGAGATATACTTCCTTGTTGCTCTTAGAAATAGGGAAAAACAACTGTTGTCTGTACTATACCCAGTGTTTTAGACACAGCTACATGGGGATCTTTTCCATACTAACCAATTCTCCAACTCATCAGATACCAATTTGGTGTTCCACAATTCAATTACAACTTTAGCTTCCTGGAGCTCACGCAGAAACCCTACAGAGTAGGGACTCAGACCCACTAGACTTTCACTCCCAACTTCAGAGGATAATCACAAGTAGTGGGTCCCTGGTAACAAATAGTTCTGTCCAATTTGGCTATAAGTTGGGGTTTCCATGAGCCTCTCCTCAGGTTGGCTCACAGAATTCAGGACAATACTTAGGATTAATGGTTTATTGTAAAGCACACAGGTGAAGGAATGCACAGAGCAAGGCCCAGAAAGTTTCTGCCACAGTGCTTCTGTCTCCTTGGAGTTGGGGTGCCTTCCCTCTTCCAGGTTGAGGATGGATTCACAACCTGACACTCTCTGTCTCGTCCTATACACATTTTTGTGGCTGTTTAACCATGTTGGGATAATTGCCTTTTTTTTTTTTTTTTCTGAGCTAGGGTCTTGTGGGCATCCCAGGCTGGCTTAACTTTTCAATCCTCCTGCTTCAGCCTCCTGAGCACGGAGATCAAAGGCATGCTCTTCTGCTTCTGTCTGATATGATCATTTAACTCAGACTCCAGCTCTTCTTTCCCTGGAGGACTAGGAGTGAGATAAAAAGTTCCAAGCTTGTAACTGTGGCCTGGTTTTCTGGTGACCATCTCCTATCCAGGTAAAAGTTAGGTTATTAGACCAAAGGATACTCTTATAACCCAGGAAACCCCATGGGTCAGCAGCTGGGGTCAAAGACTAAATAACGGAGTGAAAGATGCACCCAGTCACCCCACCACTCAGGAAATTCCAAGGGTTATCTGTGCTCTGTGCCAGGAGACCAAATACATACCCATTCCCTCTCACTGTGGGCTGAGATCCAAGTGCTGTCTAGAGGGGTCTTAGGTTCCCCTTGGTGACCACTCTGCACTTCTGTGACTTGTCCATCAGGAAAGGGGGCCATAGAGCCTGGGAGGTCAATTCCCAGAGCTGTTACTACCTGCCACTGAAGCCTCCCAAGCTGTTCCTTTGCTCGGTTCAGCCAGGAGCAAAGCCATCCAAGGAGTGAGGCGGGAGCCAGACAAAGCTCCAGATGCTGCAGCTGGAGGCAGGAGGGGAGGCTTGGCATTTGGGGTGGAGGCTCGGCCAGCCAGGCCCCAGGGAGGAGCAGGAGCTGGGGATGGCTCCTGAGGCAAACAGATAAAGACATCGTGAGTGCGACACTCCACACAAATTAACAGGCAGAGATGGCACAGGATGGCTATTTCCACTGTGCGGCTGAGGCACTCTGCCATCTAGGGCTGGGGCTCCAGAGGTGGCCAGCAGCAGGTTTCTCACAGGAGGTTGAGCAGTTGGCATTTCCGGTTGAAAAGGCAGTTTTTGAGGGGTTGATTTCTCGGCTCCTCTAATTAACAAGCAGCAGAGATTTCAGGCTGGCAAATGGAACTCCCTCTGGCCAATGCAGATTTTCACACTCTCTTGCTGCCTCCAAGTCTTAAAAAAAAAAAAAATACTCAGGAAAAACAAAGTCTTTTTCAAATGTAATGGGGATGCAGAGGGCCTGGTGGAGAAGTTCAAGGGGCTCCCATCCCCAACGCTGCCTCAAGGGGCCACAGAACCCGGACCATTCTCCCCAGCTCTTCGGCCTACAGCCATCCTTAAACACTCCATGGTCATTTCCTTGCTCTCAAGAATCCCGAAGAGTCCCCAAACCCAAGTCTGGCACCCACAGTCTTCAGTGGTTGACCACAGTGCCAGATCAGAGTCACCCTAGTTTAAAGAAACATGTCCCCAGGAGGTGTGGTTTTCTTGTACTCAGACCTTGCAAGGAGACCATGGGTGCTGTCTCCTGCCCTGCCCTGAACTGCTGGCTCCCCAGACTGTTGGCACTTGCTGCTGGCCCATCTTGGTTTGGCCTTTGTACTTTGTTTCCTGTAGGCTTCTGAGTCATGGACTATCAGAGCTTGGTGCTTCCTGGGCTCTGTATAAAGGATGTCATTTAGCCCCAGAGAGGGCAAGGGATGTGGTCCAGGTCACATAACAGTTGACACTGGGTAGAGACCATGTATTGGGAGAGCAGGGGCTCACACCACACCTTACTTGCTTCTGAAAGTTTCCTTTGTGCAGTTTTCTACCCTTTCACAATATTATTGAAGATTTCACATCTTATTTACTTTCTCCATTTCTTACACTAGGGAAACAATACAGTATTTACACATGTGAGTTTGATTTACTTCACTTATGAGTATGGTCTCAAGTCACATCCATTTACCTATAGAAGCCCCAATGTGGTGTGATCCTTCTTTATAGCTGAGTAGTACTCCATTGTGTAAAAATACCATATCTTTTTTATCCACTCCTCAGTTGATGGGCATTAGGAAACTGCTCAAAGAGGAAAAAATGACTCAGATAGGGAAAAGGAGAAAAGAAGGAACAAAAAAGAGAAAAGATATAAATTTGTATATATGCATTTAAGATTACTAAGATGATTGTAGTACTAATTCTATTAGTTCTTGGAACAAAACTGTTAGCATCCATAAGATTAGATCAATTTAGCAGGACTATATCTGGTAATTAGAGTAAGACTTTTGAAGATCATTATGCAAAACAACAAAATTTGTTATGTTCCTACCACCTTGTTTTGGAAGCCTACATTGTTATTGTTTGGGGCTCTTTGTTACAGTTATTTATTTGACTCTTGTCTCTTGTTTTTCTTATACTTTGTTTTGCTTTGATTTGTTTTTTCCCCCTAATACAGAAAGGATAGATGTACATGAATAGGCTTATATCTGCCTAGAACTTCACCTAAAGAGTTTACAAGAATTGATTTTAGTATGTGTGATAGTATAAGCAGCTACATTGAAGAAAATGAGACATCGTGTAAGCCATTGGTGACTTCCTATCATTTTATTTTGAAGTCCAATAATGCTTTTATTCTTGGTTTTAATCTATTTTTAATTATTTTGTTTCAACATTCATGAAGGTATGGACAGCTATTTTGAAGAAAACAAGAGACATTATGGTAGCCATAATTGATTTCCTAGTGTCTGGTTTTGAAGGCCCATAAGGCTCTTATTCTTTTGTTTTGATTACTTTTATACTATTTTGATTTGTATTAACTTATGGTGTGTGAAGGTATGGACATCTATTTTGAAGAAAACAAGAGATATTGTGGTAGCCATTGTTGATTTCCTGTTGTCTTGTTCTGAAATCCTGTGTTATTTACATTGTTTTACTCTGATCCACTTTGTTTTGTTTTGTTTTATTCTCTTTAAAATTAAAAAATGTTTCCTTGTGCTAGGAACTCTAAAAGCACAGTTGGGTTGATTTCTTCCTGTCTCCTTTCAGCTTTTTGGCACGCAAGGCGTGCTGGAGATTGAACGCTGGGCTTTTGCACTGAACTCCATGCCTGGTCCTTTTTAAATTTTGGTTTGAGATGAGGTCTTGCTAAGTCACTAACATACCTAGGCTGGGCTTAACTTGCCATCCTCCTTCTGGCCTTCCAGAGTTCTAGCATCACAGGTGCACAGCATCACACTCAGCTTAAGCTGGTTCTTTCTCCAGCACAGGTGAGTCTTGTTGAAAGAAAGACCATGGAAAATGGAGAGTTTCTCCCCATCCACCTGCTCATTCAGCCCCTGTTTCTTGCTAGTCCCAGAGCATCCCTAGGACTGCCTGTCCAAAGGCCACTGGGTTGGTCCAGCTGCCTCCTGCAGGGCCTCTAGTGGCTGCTTCTGATGATAGTAAGTGATTATCTCCCTCATAAACATGACTGGTGGTCCCTCAAGGGACAGTAAATCCAAAGCTAAGCGGTTTGTGCACATTTGCAGATCAGCTGTTCTCTGTCCTGTGGCCCCATAGAGGACTGCGTGGGGCTGGCTGCTGCTGCTGATGGCAGATGCAGCCCAAGATTCATGGCTTTAATTACTTCTCTTCCAGGGGTGGAGCTGATCATGGAGACTGCAGGGACAGTTTTTTTTTTGTTTTTTTGTTTCCCCTTTCATGCACTCAGGCATCTAACGAGGAACTGATTTTCCAGTCCGTGTTAAAAAGCCTGGCAGAGCCAACAAAGCCCGAGGGGCCAAGTCTGCAGATCAGGGTCCCAGGGAGAAAGCCCTGATGGAAAGCCCACAGTCTGAGTCAGAGTCCCAGGTCACCACCAGTGTGATCTTAGAGAAGTACCGTGGCTTCTCTGAGTCGTTTTCTCACCTGTAAACAACGTGATTCTAGGCCTGGCTACAAAAGAGTTGACAAAGAGATTTAGGTGTGTTTGGTCGTTTCAGTTTTGGTTACCCCTGTGCACAAAGGTAACACCCACAACAGTGTGAGGAGTCAGAGCTCTCACGATCTCCACTTACTGAGTGAACATGACACTCACAGAGGTTCAGTAATTTACCAAAGAATACACAGCTATGGAGTGCAGAAGTCCATACCTGATTTCTCACCCTGGGAAGAGTTGCCTGCACTGCTTCCTAGCACTTAAGCTTGCAGGTTTTCAGTTTTCCTGGTCAGAAAAAAAATGGGGCCATAATTCTGGTCTCTACCCTGTCTTACCTGGATGTTCTGAGGTCTCAGGGGATTTTATGGCCCTTTGGAAGGAAATTCTAAATATTCCACAATTTATTGGGCTCTCTTGATATTTATTTCTCTACCACCTGGTAGTGGGGAAGTAGGGAACACTGCAAAGCAAAGGACAGTGGCCAGAGAGAGTTGAGCCTTAGTTTCAAGGTCAGTCCCTATACAGCATTAATGGAGAAAATTTCTTTAAAAGTCTCAGGGAGGCTGAGGCAGGAGGATGGCAAATTTGAATCTTGTCTGTGCAACTTAGTGAGACCTGCATCCAAATAAAAAGTTTTGAAAGACTGAGAATGCAACCAGTATGAAGCTCCTGTGTTCTACCTCAGTACTGTGGAAAGGAGACAAAAAATAAAAAAATAAAAATAAAAAAAATAAAAAGGAAAAGAAAAGCTTCAGGGTTGTGTTCTTTGTCTCTAAAATAAGAAGGTGGGACCAAACCTCTGGTTCCCAACTCTGGCTCCACCTCACAAGCACTTAGAGTAGCTTTTCAAATTACAAGAGGTCATATTCACCCAGAGTGACCATTAGCCTTGTCACAGCTCCTTGGGTGATGCTAACACACACGCCACTGAGAATGTCTCTTTCAGCCTGGTTGACCCACAGGGCTTCTCCACTCTAAAATGTCTGCATTGTTATCATTCATTGTCTGCTATCATTCCAGCATCCAGGCGGTTTGATGAATGATACAAGCTTAAACGGAATTAGCACCAACACTGAGAGTGGAATGATAGGTGAAAGTGACTGCCCCTGGACAGTCTGATGACTTTGGCGACAATAATTAAATATCTGAAAACTCCATCTGATCTCTGTAAAATGGGGATAAAATAATTGAGTTGCAAGAGGTCTATCCACGAGACGACACAGTGATATAACTGCAGTGCATCTAACCTTGTCACATCTTGTTAAAAGGAGGAGGCTTCTGGGCTCAGGGCCAGTCAGTCCTAGGGAGACAGCAGCTTCACATCCAACCTTCCTCTTTAAAGCCCAAGAGAAGGTCACAGCCATGTCCACATCCAACCCCAGAGCACTCTCAGGAGGAAAAGAAAGCAGGTGTCATGGCTCAGGGTCACCATCCAGCTAACTGTGCTGAACAAGGTGTCGTGCTTTGTGCACAGCCCTAGGTGTATTGGTAAGGCAGTGCTCTACGTGGAAATGGAACCCTCTGCCCCCCAAATTTGTACACTGACATCTGAACCCAGGATGATAGTATCAGGAAGCTGGCTTAGGGAGATGCTTAGGCTATGGGAGTGGAGGCTTCAGGTAGAGCAATTAGTGTGCTGTGAGTCCACACAATATGTGAGTGAGCCTTCCCATAACACAACTTTGTAACACAACCTTATAGCACAACCTTTATAAAAACAGGCTGCGGGTCAGATCTGACCTAGGGCTATAGTTTACTTGGGACATATCAGGGACTAAAAGATATATTGAACCAGTTTCCATGAAATTTAAAATTCTACCTGGGGAAGACAAACACAGAGTGAATATGATAAATGAGGACAGTATCAAACATGTGAGGATGTTAGAAGGGGAATTTGTGTTACAGAGAGGCTGCATAGAGGCCTCTCAGTGTCCTGGCATCACTGAGGCTGCCTTCCCAACTTTGGATCCAGGAGCTCAGGCTGACAGCTGGAGTTTGGCCATGACGGCAGTATGTACCCCACAGAACTCAGCAGTGGAACTGGTTGCTGTATCGGCACACACAGGAACAAGGGATGGAAAGTGTTCTGTTTTGATTTTTAAAAGCCTGGTCATGGTAGGCCTCACTGAGGCAGTAATCTCTGAGCAAAGACTCCATGGAGGGTTAGGGAGTGCTCCTTGGTGTACCCAGGGCAAAGGCCTTGGCAAGGGAAGAAGTAACAGGGGGGTTGGCTCCCCGAGATACCAGTAAGGCCATTTTCATAACTGAGAGGGAGCCCAGGAGGGCAGTCAAGGGAGACCAGGGCCAAGAAGCAGCTGGGAGGGCAGATGATTCAAAGCACCATCAGGAGAGGGGATAGAAAGAAGAGGTAAAGGGGGAAGAGGGGACCTAGATGGCTTGCTGGAGGGCTCTACAGAATTCTAGATGCCAGATTGTGGTGGCTGTGACCACAGTGATAACAGCAGAAGTGTTAGGAGTGGTGACACCAGTGTGGCATGCTGACAAATCAGATGGCAAATGTGAGAAGAGGGGGAATCAGGTGCAGGTTGGGGGCTGAATAACCAGAAGATAGAAGTTGTGATGAAGAAAGAAGCACATATCAATCTGTTTGGGCAGAAGCCTGACAGGCTGTTATAACCTCCTGGCTATGTGACAGTGGAGTTGGAGGTCGGGGTCTGCAGTTCAGAGGAGTGATCTAGGCCGAAGATAAAGAGGTGGGCGGTGCTTATAAGAGATATCAGGGAGATGGTAGTGTAGAGGGGTAGTCCAGAACTGAGCCTGCGACACACCAGTGTTGGAAATTGAGATGTGAAGAAGCCAGCAAAGACGACTGAGAATGACTGACTAGACGAATGCGTCTTTTCTTTTCATGTTTTGCAAATGAAAACTACTTGAAGTCCCAACTCAAAGTCCAGCTCACATCCTGCTCCCTGAACCCGCAGTCACTATGCTGGCCCGGCTGCTCCCAGCTGCTCCTGCACAGGGTGCTTGTCTGGTAATTCTGATGTGCCCCTCTTATTATTGTGGCACTTCTTCTTACTGTCTCTATCCTGTTGCAGTGATCTGTCCCAAGAGGAAGTCATCCCATTGAGATATGGTCACTCCCCGGGCGATCTGTGTGCTGCATGGTCCCATGGAACAATTGGCAGGTGGGTTGAGGGTGGAGTGGCTATGTTCATTCACATCACAGTATTTACTGAGCACCTAACATGTGCAAACCAGAGGGCATGAGCTAGTTCATGCGGTGATGAGGGAGGAAACCACCTCCTCCTTTGTGGTTTTCATTACTGGGCAACCCATGACTTTTATAAAAGGGCATAACAGCTCTGGGAAATCTCACCAGAATGTCTTACATCCCTTAACTGCTGTTCTGCTTCTGTAACTTTGTCTGATGCCACCCACCAATGAGAGGGTGCCCCATAGAGAAGAAACAGTATAAAAGTGAAAGCAAAGCTCTACTTGGGGCTCTCAGGGCAGCAATCCCTTATTGAGCTGCTGACAATAAAACCACTCCTTCCTCCTATTCCTTTTTGGGTATCCCATCCCACTCCTACTGTGGTAAGAAGGGCAAGTTAGTTTGAAAAGTCTATCAGAGCTGCACATGGTGGCACACACCCATAATTCCAGCAGTCCGGAAGGCTGAGGCAGGAGGATCATAGTTCAAACTCAGTCTGGGAAACTTAATGAATTAGAAAGATCATGTCTCAAAATAAAAAAACAAAAATGGGTTAGGGATGCAGTTCAGTGGTGAAAGGCCACTGGGCTCATTCCCCAGTACCACAAAAACAAAGCAAAACAAAAAAACAGTACCAGATCACAGAAGCATTCTTAGGAGGGAAAAACACTAAGGAGAAAATTGATTAATTCCAATCCCACCCAGTATCAAAGTTATCTTAGTGGCCCATGGGGCTCTTGGTGGCATAAACCTGCTAGATGAACTCATCTCATCCCCTGATCTCCCTTTGTTCCTGGCAATTGCAGGATTGGCATTTGCCTTCTTCTATAGAGCATAGGCAGACTCTAGGACTGGACACCAGTGACCTGACTTGCTTTTCTCTGAGGCTTTTCCTGCGCGTGGCCATTGCCTTGTCCTGCTCACATCCTCTCCCATTCCCAGAGTCCCTGACCTCTTTGCTCCCACTCCAGACCAGCATTCCCAGAATTTTTCTACAGGCAGTTTCACTGTGAGCCACTGCAAAGTCTCCTACCAAAGGATACAGGTCCTGTCCTCCTGGTGATTTCTAGGAACACTGGTGAGGGAAATGGGCCCGTGGTCCAGGTCACTTTTGTCCTTAAATGCTCAGTCATTGGGACAGCTTTGGATTACTTTTTTCTTTTTTGCTTCTGTGGGATGACAACAGCCAGGCAGCTCTCTAAGAACTGCCATTGGTCCTCTTTCTCTAAGGACTCATACCTCATTTTACGTTGTTCGTGGTGTATTTCTTTGTCATGTCCCTGCCTTTGTTCCTGTCATTATGGACCAAGTCTTAGAGGGTGTGTTAGTGTCCTCTGCTTCTATGAAAGCCTGTGCTCTCACACTGCAGCCAGGCGAGTGACCCCCCCTTTCAAGCTCAAAGTGCCGTGTACTTCCTCTGAAAGGTAGGACTCAAACAGTGCCCTCCATACGTTTGAGTTCAGGGGCTGTTTGAATGGAAAGGAACCTTTGAAAATGCCCTTTCCTCACATCCAGCCAGTGCAAAGATGCAGACTTCCGAATGCAACTTTTCCATGACCCTTATTCTACATAGCCTGCAGAGGAGGACTGACCTTGATCCAGTCTGGCTATAGTTTCCGTATCCTGTGTTTCCACTTACATAAGATTCAGTTATTCTCCCAGTACCCCATGTTCCATCTAATCCCAGGTATGGGCAAGAACAGGGCCAAGAGTGACAGAGATGAGCAGAATTTGGGCCATTTCCTCAGTTGTAGACACTGACCACATTTTAGTGACAGTGGAAGATCTGGAGTGGAAGCTGGCAACAGAACTTGTATGGCCTTGGGCAATTGCTTTATCTATAGGGCAGTGTTTCCCTGTTGAATATGAAGGATAAGAATCATGACTTATAAAGTTAATTGGATAATATAGGTAAACATCTAGTGTAGATCCACACATAGTAGGTGTCATCTTTGAATAGTGTCTCCCGAAATTCATGTCCACCCAATGTGACCTTATTTAGAAATACAGTTTCTAAAGATGTCATTAAGGTAAGTCTTAAAATGAGATCATACTGGATTGGATTAGTTCCAATGACAATGTCTCTATAAGAGATAAGAAAACACATAGAAACAGAGAAGGAGACCGCATGAAGATGGAGGTAGAGGGGAGGGAAGCTGCCACAAGCCGAATGCCAGGAGCTCTCAGAATCTGAAAGAGGTAGTATTCCCATGATCACACCACCTTGATGCCCCCTCACCTGGTAGAGAACTTGTGTTTTTCTATTTTTACTACGTCCAAAGCCACACCCTTTTATTTTTATTCCTTAAATTGCCCAGGCTGAACTTTACTTATGATCCTCCTGCCTCAGTCTCTAGAGTACTGGAATTATAGTTATGGACCACCATGCTTGACCTCTCGAGCTTTTTCTGACTGATACTCTTGCTGTTCTCCTTTCCAGATTTTTATTCAGTCCAGGTTCATTGAAGGGTTGGAGTGTGCCTGGCAGGAGGACACAGCTTTCTGAAGAGCTGCAGCTTCTGGGAGCACCATGGACAGGACCAGTGAGGAAGACCTTACTGAACAGGGGAGGACCAAGTAGCTAGTTTTGGGACAGAGTCAGGGTGGGTGCAGTCAGAGGGGTGTTCAACGGCCCTGACCCTCTTGGCTGCTGCAAGTGTGCAGGCACAGGTGCCAGTAGGGGTCCTGTGCATTTTGTTTGGCTCAAAGGAGTCAAGATCTAGGGTCTTTTGGGGCTGAGGTTGTGTTTTGATCTCTATGAGTTTTCCCCAACAAATGGACAGCAGCATCTTCCTGGTGTCTCAGCTGTGTGCTCAGAAACATTGCTGGCCAGTTCCAGATTCTTTTAAAATAGTGAATCCAGAGCTTTCTGGACTCCCGAGCCTGACTTGGTTTTACAGCAGAGGAAATAAGATTTGCTGTTCCTTTCCAACCACACGAGACCAATCCCAAATTGCTGTCTGTGTCAGAGCTACGGTACGTCAACCCTCTTCTAGTTCTTGTTTTTCTTGCCATTTCCAAGGGTTTGTGAAAACACCAGCCCTGCTCAGAGTGAAGAAGCAATCAGCACTCAAAAGTCTCAAGTCTGCCCAAAGTCTACCTGCAGCAGCAGCTTCTACCCAACTGGGGAGAGACCAGGGCCCTGGGCACAAGCCACAGTGATGGAGGCCGCGGCCAGAGCCTGCCTTCTGGAGCAGCTTGATGGTACCTCTGGCTTCCTCCCTCCAGATCCCTCAGCCTCACCTCAAGACAAAGCCAAGACTTAGGAGGAGTGGGATGGGAGCTGCTGTTGCAGTAATGGGGGAGCCAGACCTCCTGGTCATCTGTGCAGGGGTCCTCCCTGTTCTTCTACAGACAGTGGTAAATGATTTTAGTTTTTTCTGTTGCTACAATAAAATGCCTGAGACTAGGTCTTTATAAGAAAAAAAAGATTATTTAATTCACAGTTTTGGAGGTCCAAGAGCATGATGCTGGCTTAGTGAAGGCCTCATGGTGGGTAGCGTCACAATGGTAGGGGCGTTTACAAAAGTGATGATGGCACATGCCAAACAGGGGTTCAGGGAAAGTGCCAGGTTACCTTCTAACAACACTTTTTGTAGGAACTAATCCACTCCCATGATACCTTCATTAATCCCTTCCATGGTTGGCTACCCCCCAATCTAATTACTTTATACTAGAGCTCAATTTCTAACATGTTCTATCACCTCAGTGCTTCCATACTGGAGCCTAAGCTTCCAGCACAGGAAGAAACACTCAGCATAAGTCCCTGAGGAAATAATATTGTCAGACTTGTTTAAAAAATGTCATCCAAGGCTTGTGTGGAAAATGGATGGTTATAGGGGCCAGTGGCAGGCTGAGGCAGGGGTCTAGGTAAGGACTGAGGAGGGAGTGGCCTCAATGGAGAAGAGAGACAGGAAGTGTTTGAGAGTTTTTAAAATGTTTTGTTTTTAATGGTACTAGGGATTGAAGCCAGGTCCTTGGTACTAAGCTATATCCCCAGCTTTTTAAAAATTTTTTGTTTGTTTGTTTTGAGACACAGTCTCAGGTTGGGCTTGAACTAGCAATCCTCCTGGCTCACCCTCCCAGAGTGCTGGGAATATATGCACCACCATGCCTGGTATAGGAGCCATATTCAGAGGTGAACAGGGATAGGAGGAAAGGAATCCATGGCAGACCAGAAGCATGGCAGGAGAGCAAGGTTTCTCACACAGGCTACCACATGTTTACTGTGAGCATGGGATTCACATTTTTTCCCCAGAGATGCCACTTCTGGGAATCCCAACACCCAGATTTATGAGTCCCCATGGCTGGGGTCTGGAGCAGTCAAAATAATAAGGCATTCTGTCAGCCAGACATGCTTTCTGATGTTTTTTTTTTTTTTCTTTTTCCATTTGAAAATCCTGCAGATGTCACTGATCGGCCACGCAAGAGCTGTGACTCTCTAACTCCACGTAATGTGTAATTATAGCAACACAAGCATAAAATTACCAAGGACAAGGAGCTGCAAAGTAATTATATGATTCTTTGTTACTTGGAGGGTTTTTTTCTTTTTGAGCTGATTCCATTAAAAGCACCCATTTGGAGGGTGGGTGGAAAGAGCAGGTGGCAGATGGGCAAGAGCATGAGAGATGCTGAGTGATGAGTTCAATGTCACCAGGGCCCCACGGCAGAGGAAGTGGCCTGGATTGAGGTGAGGGAGAGCTGCGCATCCCCTCCAGACCCATGCTCCAGTGTCCCTCCAACCTCTTTAGCAACTAGGATCACTCCAGCTCCCTGGGCTACAGGAGGGTTCAGGGAGCTGGGGCAGGAATTGGGAAGGAGGTAGAGGCTGGGATGCTTATTCCTGGGGGCCTCTGGAAGCACCAAGATGTGGTAAAATGCAGTGGCATCTATCCCACACATGCTATCTGACATAATCCAACTTCTACATCACACAGGACACTGTGTTCTGACTCCTCTACTGTGCTTGACATTGCACAGTGGCTCCCACTGCTCTCAGCACACAGTCCCAGCCTCTGCCTCACCCCGTCACATGCTTCCCATAGTCCCCTCAGCTTCCAGTCTTGCAAAGGGCATATGGCTGACATCAGAAGGGATCCTTGGGCTTACCACCTCATCTCGAGATAGAATAGAATGACAAGATGTTCTCGCTCTGTCCACTGCCCCTGTGTGCATCTGTACCCTGTGGATATGAAGATGGAGAGGGATGACCTGTACATCTTTCCCTAAACCTGCCAGACCCTTCCACACAAGCCTCATGTTCCATCCTCAGTTCCTGCAGGAACTGTTCCCCTCCTGTCCTCATAGCTTTCTGACACTTGCAGCTGCTCTGCCAGTGACAGTTTCCACACCCCTGCTGGGCTTGGCTGTGTCCACTGCAGCATGCATGTGGGCACTGGCTGCCCTCTGCCTCTGCCCCATTCAGGGATGTGCACATGGTAGGCACGCTGTGACGCTTTTTGGCTGGGGTGCTTTGGTGAAGTGGAGCTTGGCTCTGAGGCAGGGCACCCAGAAAGAGTGCTGTGGGATTCCTGTACTCTGCAGTAGGCCAACCTGTGCCTCTGTGCTGTGGGGAGGCCAACTCATGAACCTGGACCCCTTCCCGTGGGTTCTTGGGTCCTGCTTTCCTCCCACATACCTGTCCTCTACTTATTAGTGCCATTAATAATTTGTGCTTACTTAACATAATGTGTTTCAGGCAGCTCTCAGTGTGAGTGTGCCTATAGGGTTCAAGGTCCTCACTGGTACCCTGGAGAGGTCTCACAGCCATGGGACATCGCTGTGGACAGCCATTGCTCTGTTCTCAGGGCAACGAGTCTTGCAAACATCCTCAGATATGCATACATTGCAGCCACTTTTGAAACCTTTCTCTCTCATGCCCATTGTGGTTTAGATTACAGAGCAATTATCCCTCAGAGCAGCTGTGTAATTCTGAGGTCACATCCATTCTGCCTGCTAATGGCATTGGGCAGCCCCACACTTAGCAGAGCCCAGAAAGCAGGAAATGGGCAGACCTTCCCTCTGGGCACATCACGGAGGCACAGAGGACTGAGGAAGAGTAAGCCTCTTGTTTCAGATCTCTGGGTCCAAGGGGGATTTTCCTTTGACCTTCTTGGTAGCTGCTGCCTGGGGCAGGTTTATGAGGGATAGTGAATAAATTACCCTCTTTGCCCCTTAATTCTCTCACCTATTAAATGGGGATAATAATAAGATGTATTTTAGGAATGTAGATAGGATTAAAACAGGCTTAGATTGGTGCATGGTAAAAGGTAAAATAACAATACCGTTGGCTATAATTATTTAGAATGGCAGGTGAAATGTTAGTGCTAGGTGCTACAGAGTGATGGGCATGGTCCCTGTCTTCATGGAGTTTACAGTCCAGGGTACATTGTTTCCTCAGGGCATCACCTCAGCTCGGTGTGAAAATTTGAGAGCCTGCTTTACCAGGTACACTGAACAGCAGAATCCTAGGAGCGTCTGGGAATAAGATTTGTAAATTAACGGTTGTTTAATATATTTCATGTATGATTAAGAAATAATTAAATTTTAAAATTAATTTTTATTTGATCAAAGTAAAAAGCATGATCAAAGCATGCACATGGTCAAGCAATTTAAATGATGCTGAAATGCTGAGTCAGAAAGTCTTCTAACCTCTCTTTCCTTCCTGTTTTCCTCCTTAAAGTCTACTTTTGATTCTTCTCCTGTTGCTTCTAGTTTAATGCCACACTACTACATGAACATTATATACCTATCGGCTTTACAGAAGTTGAAACCGTTGACTTTCCCTGCCTTCCCCTCTCCTAGCCTCCCAAAATGGTTAAGTCACATTTTTCATTTGATCCTTGTACCTTATTTTCTATTATGACTCTGAATATTATTCATGGCTGAACCAAATAATGGATCATGATAGTATTTTATTTCTCATTCAACTTTTATTTTCCTTAGACTTAATAACTGCATTATTTTGCCATCTATTTAGATTTGTGCTTATCTAGCTGAGGATATTATTGATAGAAAGTTTTTTTCCCTGCTTTATTTTATACCTTGAAATTTTTGTTTTCCCTAAAACATGCATGTTTTTTCTATTCATTTTTGTTTTGGTGTCTTTTTTTCTTTTGACAGCATTACTCAAAAGCTTGGTGACTCACACTTCATTTGTTCAAGGGATCCTGTGTAGAGGTGGCAGGCCCTTGCAGGGTTCATTGTCTTGAAGGCTACAGTAGAGGAGGAACGGATAGTCAGCAGGCTTTTTCTTTGGGGACCCCATATATAATATCTCGGGAGTGTTTGGTTTCCCTGCAGGAAGAGCTTCCAGTCCCCTGCCTAGGAATGTGGTCCTGTTTTGTGGTGACCTGGAACTGGGCTGACTGTTTTAGCTTTAAGCATGGCATCCTCTGCTCTGTCTGCTTATGTGCAATCCCACCTGTTTCAAACCTGTTAAATTGCTCTGGTTCAACATCTTAACATGTCAGGTGGTGCGGGAGAACTGGTTGTCTGACTGAGATTAGGACCTGGGACTCTCAGTTCTCCTAAGGACTTTCAGAAAAATTTCTTGCTTTCCCTGCTTCACTTTTCCCTGACGCTGTGGTCTGAATGTTTGTGTCTACCCCAAGTGCATTTCTTGAAACCTAATCCCCAATGGGAAAGTAGTATTGAGAGGTGGGGCCTTTATGTCATGGAGGTGGGGCCCTCTTCCATGAGATTAGTGCCCTTGTAAAAGAACAGAGGGAATGTTTCACTCCTTTGTGTTAGGACATGGCTAGAAGGCATCATGTATAAGAAAGAAAGGTCTCATGAAGTTCTACATTTGTTAATGCCTTGATCTGAACTTTTCAGTCCTTAGAACTGTAATTATTAAATTTCTGTTGTTTTTAAGTTGGTATTTTGTTAAAGCATCCCAAATAGAGACACCTACTTTCTGTTGAACCTGTGCTTTCAGCCTTGAGGTTTTCTAGGCTTCTTCAGGATGACTGCTCTCTTCACAACCCCTTCTCTTCTTGGAGGTTTTAGGTTCAATCTTCCTGCTTCCAGCTTGGTCACATCCATCTGCTTTTCATTTTTTTTTTTTAATATTTCTGAGTTACAAATATCGTTCAGTTTCATCGAAGATGAAGTCTGTGTTTCTGGGTTGTTTTCCTTTAATATTCTGGTGAATTTTGACAGAAAGTTGACAGAATCACCAGTCACTATGGATATGCAAATCAAAACCACATGGAGATGTTACCTCACTACTATTAGAAAGACTTACTTTCAAAAAGACAAGAGATAACAAGTGCTGGTGAGGAAGAGGAGAGAAGAGAACACTTGTACACTATTGGTGGGAATATAAAGTAGTATTGTCATTATCAAAAATAGGATACAGTCTCCTCAAAAAAAGAAATTTAAATAGAAGTACCAAGCTGGGGATGTAGCTCAGTGGTAAGCACCTACCTAACATGCAGGAAGCACCAGAATTGATCTCCAGCACAACAAAAATAAAATCAAACATACAAAAAGAGAACTATTTTTTGATCTAGCAACCCCACTTCTGGATACATAGCCAAAGTAAATAAAATCACTCAAAGATTTGTCTGTACTTTCATGCTTACTGGAGTACAATAAGTAATAGCCAAGATGTGAAATTAATTGTCCATTAATAAATGAATGATAAATAAACACACAGACACACAATGGAATATTGAGCCATAAAAAAGAAGAAAGAGCTGAGTGTGTAACTCTGTAGAAAGGTACTTCCCAAGCATGCATGAGGGTGGGTTGAATTTCCAGGACTATAGGAACAAAAAGGAAATCCTGTCATTTATAGCAAGTTGGATGAACCTAGAGAGAATCTTGCTAAATAAAATAAGCCATGTGGAGAAAGACAAAGAAACACTGCATGGTATTGCTTATATATAGAATCTTTAAAAAAAAAGAAAGTCACACTCATAGAGACAGAGACTTGGATGGTGGTTGCCAGGTGGTTGGATTGGGGAAAATGGGAAGATGCTGGTCAAAGTGTGTGACATTTCTGTTATAAAACGAAAAAGTCCTGAGGAGCTAATGTGCCTGTAGTTAATAATAATAATGATCTTGTGACCACTGTTAATAACTGTACTATATAGTTGAAATGTTCTCAGAGTAGATCTTAAGTGTTCTCATCAAATAGAAAAAAATGCAACTATGTGAAGTGATAGATGGTTTATTTTATTGGACTGTGAAAATCATTTTACAATGTGTTCATTTTTCAAATCATCATGCTGTACATTTCATGTACAATGTTGTTCATCAATTATACTTCCACAAAGCTGCAAAGAGGAAGCTGAAAAATGTCTTTTTCTGACCTCTTGAAACTAGTTAAAAACAGTATCAATTGGCGATTGTTGAAAAATATGTGTTCCTTCTGTAAAAGCTAAATAATCTGTGTATTTTTTAAATTGGGCCAGAGTCATAGGAAACCTCCTACTGCATGGATTCCTGAGTTACTAACTTTCATACTGGTGTGATGCCACAACCTTGTATTTCTCCCCAGAGAAGTCATTGTTGTGTGTCCTGTAAAGAAACTTCTGAGGACATTGGCCATGACATTCAACATTGTCTTCTTGTAATGATCTATAGGAACATTTCTTGGTCTTAATCTTTGTGTATACTTTAGTTGTTTCTTTAGTGAATAGTTGATCAGTTTTATTTTTTGATCTGGGTAAGTTTCCTGTTTCTCATTGGCTTCTAGGTAGCTCAGAGCACAATTTTTGATTTGTCTTTATAAACATGTAGAATGGTTCTAGTCTGATTTTGGTCAGCATTTTATTCTCTATCTTTGTTTTGTCTTTGCCTGTGTTTTTTCTCTTACATTCATTCTCAATTTTCATTATATTGCTGTATTTTACATGTTGGAGGGCAACAGTTTTAAATCCCCAAGGAGTTTTAAATTTGTTGAATGTATCAAAGGTGTATCATGGACCCAAACCAGGAACCCCCACCTCTGGTTGTCCAGGCTTGGAATCTCCCCACTTTGAGGCACAGAGCTCAGAATCTTCAAAGCTTTGTCACTGGATTTTACTACATTCCAAGGGTCTGTTTCCCCTCCATTGAGCATCAGCTTTCTGCCTTTCAAAACATTCTGGGCAGGTGTACAGGATCAATACCATGGTGGGTCCTACAGAAAAGAAGAAATACAAGGTGCCAGAACTCTGTCGCCATAAAACAAACACACTTGGATTCATCCAACCTGTAGGATTCAGCGAATTCTGCCCATGAGTGCCACATGGACATATATGGCAATATGAAATACTGTTTTATGATAAAAGAAATAATTTGAAAGTCTATTATTTGAGAACCCTTGAGGCTGTCAGATCACTTTTCTCCAAAAGGAGTTTTCTCAGGAACTGGGGAAAGGAAAGGCCTCAGGCTTGGACACCATGGAAAGATTAATTCCATGAGGCCAGAAGAGGGAGCAGTCTGTTCAACACCCCTTAGGAGTCCAGTGGCTGTTTTTTCCTCTGCAGGATGTTCTGCTGATGGCTTATGCTCGTCAGGAAAGTGAGCAGCTTTCGTGGGATCTGACGTTGACACTGTTTGGGGTGACCGTGGGTCAGTCTCATATTTGTTATGCAATCAAACCTTCTTGTCTGCATAGTTTTCCCTTCCTCACAACACTAATGTGTCCTTTGTGGCTAAGCTGTGACATGTCCTGGGTTAGGTGTACGGCCTCTGTTTTGGACTTAGGATACATCTGACATGGCATTTTCAACTTATGAAGGGTTCACTGGGACATGACCCAAGATGAAAAGCTTGCTCTGGGTGCAGAATGAAAAGTGAGTTCCTGGGAGGGTGGGGCACCTGGGGAGTCAGAGCAGGGGGAAGGTGAAATTCATCAGCTCAAAACATGCATCAGAGGGTGAACTGTCCCCACACTGCTGTGCGGCCTCCCCCGGCCTCCTTCGCAACACCACCCAGATGACAAGAATGGAATCATCGGCTTCTCAAGGGTTACCAGCCCAACACCAAACTGTGTGGGGAGTGCAACTGCCATTCCTTGTAGAAAATTATTATTTATTTTTTATTTGACAAAACTCAAGGCTGAAAGGATGCTCCATGGTGCCCTTGTGTGGGGTGAGTGGATTCTCCGCTTTGGCTCAGGCCCCGCTGTTTATTATGCATGCATTGTATTGCAAATGTGGAACAAACGAAGCCGAGATATCAAATTAATACTGTGATCTGTTTTTCTGTTTTGTTGCCATAACAATCTGTGGCACTTGAAGCAAAAAAAAAAAAAAAAATTAGAATTGTATCAAAGGTGTTTACACCATGTACACTCCATCCTGCCTTATTATTTATCACCTTAGTAAATGTATTTAACATTTGCTTAAAGAGGGTTAGCTGCTACTGCTTTTGCCTTATGGTTTTTTTACTTGTCCTTCCAACCTGGCTGTGCTTTTGACCTTGACTTTTCTTACTGTTCTGAGCAGGGAAGGAGGAGGAGTTTTGGTCAGATGCTTTATGACTTTATACCTACTGACACTTGTTCCTGTGTCTCCCCAACCCATGGGGTTCTTTAAAGTCAAGTCTTAATTAGAGGGAAAACAGACATGAAGTAAATCTTCTTCCTTTCTTTGGCACATTCCTCACCTTTCAACCTAATGAGGGGCTCTGATGTGCTTTGCAAAAATGCAGAGAGGCTGACAGGTGGGAGAAAGGAGAATGCAAGGAATGGATGCCCCAGAGGAAAAGGAGTAGACTTCAGTGTGGCCAAAGGAGAAACAGGTGCTGGTCTCCTAAAATCTCCCTCAGAGTATTCTCTTCTCATTGCCAAGCACTGGGCTGCTCAGAGCCTTCCTAGAGGCATTTTCTGCACAAATTATCACAGGCAGGTGGAAGTCCCATCTCCAAGCAGATGAATTTACCCGTGTGGATGACCCCGTGAGGCTGGTGCTAACAGGTGTTCAGAGGCAGGATCTATTCCTGCTCTGTTTGCTTCCAACGTTTAGAGCAGTGATAGGAAACCTTTTAGATCTTTCAGTGATACCAACAGCCCGCGGTGGGCATACATGCTATAGGTTTGCCATCACTGTCCTAGAATGATGCTGGGCACATATGAAAATACTTCCCTTACTGGGTGTTTAGGCCACTGTCATAGCTTATCCAAAAAGATTTCCTTGCAGCAAAGGAAGATAGGCTTTAAAAAGATGCATCTGAGATCCAAGATGGCCGATTGAGATGTAGCACGATGCAGAGCCTCTCTGAGAAAAACAACTCAAATGCTGGAATCCCACTCCATGGAGAGGACCAGACGAAAGGAGAGGAATTCTCGTGACCCAGGAAGAAACTGAGGAAAAAGAAAAAAGAATAAAGTTAAAAAGAAAAGAAGAAGAAAAAGAAGAAGAAGAAGGAGAAAAGGAGAAGGAGGAGAAGAAGAAGCATGGACTGAGCTGGAGCTGGGCACGCTCCAGTAGCTGTGCTGGGCGTGTCTTGGAGTCCGGTGACTCACGATTTAGCTGGGGTCGCGGCCCTGCTGAGAGCGAGGGTGGGGGTTGCTGAGCTTGAGACCCTTGGTGAGAGGAGGTGCTGCAATGGAGAGAGGAGACAGTGAGTGGAGACGCACGGACTTTGGTGAGTGCTGGGAACTCGATTCCCCAGAGTGAGATGACTGACTAGATGATATATTGGCTTTGGGCAAGTCAGGCTTCAATCAACAGCTGAAGCAGCTTCAGTTGTTGGCTCCTGGCCCAAAGTGGATTGGTGGGATCTGCTTGGGCTGGGCTATGCCCCTGATTGGGACCCAATAGCCAGGGATGAGGCTGTCCCAAACCTATGACATCCGCAGGGCACAGTCGAAAGTGCTGAAGTCACTCACTGGTTGAGAGGGGACAGGCCGGCCCACACCGCTGCTCCTGTATGCACCTCACAGATTAACAGCAGACAGGGGAGGGCAGCACTGCCCTAGCCAGTAAGCTGCAGAGGAACTTAAGGCAGTATCTAAAGGTCCAGACACCTCCACCGTTCACCTGTCTGAGGGAAACCAGAAGCATGATAAGACAGAGAAACAGCAAAAGGCCTTCAACCACCAACCCAGAGAAAATAAGCCCAGGAGGGAAGAGTACAGAGGAGACTGAGGGCAGTGGACATGCAGTATCAGACACGGCCTTATCAGAAATAAAGAAATACTTCCATGACCTCCTTGATGAATTTAAATCTGAAATTCTAACTCAAGTGAAGCAAGATATAAGAAGATTAATAAAAGAAGTACTGGGTACTCCTCAAGAAGACACAAATGGAAGAATGGAGGAACCCAGAAAAAGGAGAGAAGCCTTTGATGAAGAATATAAACAAAATCTAGAATACATCAAACAGACCCAAAGAGAATATCAGGAAATTAAAAACTCCATTGAAAGCTGGCAAAACTTCTTGACAGAAACTAAAGACAGACTTTTAAAACTTGAAGATAGGTTTGCAATATATGATTGCAAAAGGAAGGATCTCTTAAAAATAACAAGGAATCAGGAAGTAACAATACAAAGGCTAGAAGACGATAAGAGGATTTATAACTTAAGTATAAAAATGTGAATGAAGAAGCAGAGACAAATACAAATGAAATAAAAAGGCTATTTATAGAAATAAGGAAAACTTCCCAAGCATACGAAGTGATGTTCAGATAAATGAGGCATACAGAACTCCAGCCAGCTACAACCCAAACAGATCTACACCCAGACATATAATAGTCAGGATCCCAGAAATCCATCACAAGAACAGAATATTAAAAGTGGTCAAAGATTACCTATAAAGGAAAACTCATCAAAATCACAGCAGACTTCTCGATGCAAATTATCAAACCAAGAGGAGCTTGGAGTGAAATATTCCAAGCCCTGAAAGAAAATAACTCCAACCCAGGTAGATGTACCCTGCAAAACTGTCTCTCAAAATTAATGGAGAGACAAGATATTTCCACGACAAAGAGGAACTGGGGGAGTTTGTGACCACCAATCCAACCCTGCAAAGAATACTGAAGGACATTCTAGAGAGAGAGAAGAAAATCACCAGGATTCCAGGAACCATGGCAGAAAGGCCTCAAAAAAAGGGGCAGACAGTGGAATGAAGGAGAAAAGTAAACAACGACAGAAAAATAGCATAGCAGAGATGAGGCAGAGAAGATTGGCTATATCGCTGTTTTGTTTTATCTGATTTTATTCGAATCTGGTATGCTTGAGGGTGTCAAGTCTGGGAGTAGGGCCAACTACTCTGGGGATGGCAGGATTCAATAGGATACCCATTCTGGTTTGATTATTAACTGTCTTTGAAGTCCTATAATGTCTCCAATGTTTGGTTTTTATTAATAGTGCTATGTACCACTAAGTTTAATTATACTATGCCTGACAATATAGACAATTTTATTGAAAATAACAGAAGACATCATGATGACAACTGTAGATCACCTAGTATTGTGGTTTTATATGTCCTTCTCATTTTGTGTTTCTCTAGGAATTTGTATTGTTGACTTGTTTTGGTTTGTTTTTCCCTCTAATATAGAAAGGCTAGGTATGCATGTAGAGACTTACACATATATAGAACTTCTAAACAGTTTACGAGAATTGATTATAGTTATAAAAAAAGAGAAGGGAAAGGAAAGTATTCTAAAGGATATAACTGCATGTATGTTTGAGTGTATAGGATTAATGACCATAATACTAAGTTTTTTGTTGGACAGATGAACAGAGCTGACTGCAGTCTTGCTGTTTAAATGTCTACTTTGTGTGCTTTACTTTTGTAACTTGAACAACTACTCCTAGGAGAAAAATATGTAATTGTCAACTAGTGATTTCTTACTAGTTTTTATTTTTTTTTTGAAATTTTGTATTTTTACCCTCTTTCTGTTTCATTTTTTTCTCTAAAAAATTTTTTAAAAAACATGCACCTATTGGTGAATTATGACAATTTCCAGTGTCTATGGAAAATGGAATAAACAAAGGGATGTTTTTGACACTTAGAAAAATCCACAGGTGGTGTATATCACTTTTCTTCCTCATCATGGAAGAACACAGGCAGAGGAAAGACACAGGGGGCTTCTATACCGTGACTCTGAATGCAAAATCAGCAGAGCCACAGATGCCTGGATGGGAAGAGATGAACAATGTTCTTCTGTTTTGTGCTTTACAGACCAGGGCATCCTGAGTCCCATCTACAGTCCAGGGTGGGAGGAAAGCCCAGTTCAACTCTCTTTTGAGGCATGACAGATGCAAAGCTGGGATGGCTCCTCAAAATAACAGTGATACAGGCCAAGGGGCCACTGGATAAAGAAGAAAATCGACCTTTCTCTCAAGGCCAAAGCTATTTTCTTTCTCAAATTTTTGCATATGAGTGTTCCTTCTCCTCTCCCCCCTCCCTCTCCCAAAAAAGAAGTATAAATACTTAAAAAGTGGGTTTGAAGATCCAGCACATACACGTGTGTGTGTGTGTGTGTGTGTGTGTGTGTGCGTGCTTGGTTACCATATTATCAACAGATACAGCTGCTCGCAACCTTGGCAATTCCCCTTTCCCAAAGGGGAAATGTGAAACAGGAGAATATTAATCAGGTTGGTGGAAGGAAGATGCTGGGGAAATGATGGGAATGGTAGGAAGATATAAGAGAGGTGGGTAAGGTGGGATCTGGGCATGCATATTGTTGGAAAAAGCAAATTGTGTCTTTTAGATCTGTGTCTCCACAGAGCCTCTCCATGGAGTCCCAAGCAGGGCAGAGATGAGGCCAGAACTAGGAATATGAGTAGCAAAAGACAAATATGAGACAAAGTGCAGTCCTCCCCAAACACTGGTAGTTTGCTTTTATAACTGATTCACTGTCAGTGTTCAACCTTAGCCACATTCTCTCTCACTTGTAGACACTTCTGAGAAAGGTTAATAACTAGAGTTCTGTTTTCTCAATGGACTTAAAACACTTATGAAATGTGTTTGCTATGACTTCAGTCACCAATTCTGACTCTAAAGTTTGTATCTAACACGTTATGTGACAGGCTCTTTTCAGAGAAGCTACTTAAGTGTAGAGATGTTAAGTAACTTGCCCACGTGCCCACCTGAAAGCACTTTGTGATTCTGGTAGCTCAAACAAACATCAGTTTGTGTGTGTGTGTGTGGGGGGGCACTGGGGCTTTGCAGAATTTTATTGTATTGAATGTCTTTGCATCCATTTGGCGTGAATGTTCATGATCAAAACACACTCACAGGAGAGCAGGCTGCAATAACTGTACCTGTAAAAAATATGCTTTGTAATTTACGTAATACATGGCAGCTTTTTGTTCCAAATAACTTGAGACTGTTCAACTCCATGGATCAATCAGGTGATGCATCCTATTATGTGTCCTTAAAATTCATGAAAGGTGCACATTTTTATTTGTATGGGAAAATGATATTGTGAAATAGTAACGACCTTCCACACCATTCATTACTTGGCAACACCCCAATTAAGGGAATCAGAAAAGAAGTCTCTGTTTCTCCAAAAGAGAGTTGGCAGATTTAGCAAATAAAAAGACAAAATGCCAACTTAAATTTGAGTCACGTAAATAACAATTTTTAGTAGAAGTATATCCCATGAAGTATTTGGTGTTTTCTCAGAAATTAAATGTGCCCAGCTGTCATGTATTTTCTGTGACACCCCTACCCCAAAGGAGAGTGAAGTCAAAGAAGAGAATACTGAATGCTTGACATTTATGTTTAAGAACTGAGCATCAGTGTAAGATAGAAATACCAGAAAGAATGTTTGCTGGTCAGTGTTATTTTCCTACCTGAGAGGCAAAAAGTGGGGAAGAGGCAGAGGGTTGGAACCAGGAAAGAAAACAGCAACGGTGAGCATGGCTGCTTTTGGCCTCTCTCTGCTGCACTGAGAACCTGAGAACAGGGACGGGGGAGAATACATTGCCCACCGGTAGAAGGCAGGACTCCTGGGAAGGCTTGCAGGGTGGCTTCTAGAGCACCGCCCACCCCTCACCGGTCTGCAACCCGCAGCGCAGTGAGTGAGGAGTCCCAGGGTTCCTTGCGGCCGCGTATGCGGCAGGAGGCCCGCGCTGTTCTCAGCTGGGCGCTCCGTGTGTGTGGGAGCCAGGCCACCTTGGTTGAGGCCACCTTGGTTAGCTGACCCACTGGAAAGCAGCACTAGCCCGCAGCGGACAAGGTGTCGGCCAGACCCCCCCTTCTGCGAGAACCCCAGGTAAGCACATCCCAAGGTTAGGGCCAAGGATGGGGAAGTAGGGAACCAGCCTAATATGCATCAGAAATGACTCGAGGCTGGGGGAGAGGTGGTTTCTCTGGGAAAGAAAGGCCTTGCGGATCTTGCAGGCCTGGATTCATGGTGTGAGATGTTTGTACCCGCCTCATGGAGACAGTTATTCCATGTAG